>JAQZBX010074818.1:0-14700 GCA_029593785.1 Cabassous unicinctus
TAGCTTTGTAAGCCCAGGTTCAATTTCCACCTTTTTTTTTTTTTTAAGGGTGCCGGGGATTGAACCAGGACCTCGTACATGGGAAGCAGGTGCTCAACCACTGAGCTACAGCTGCTCCCCCACCTTTTTTTTTTTTAAATGAAAATTTGATCATTCCCATAGAAAGAGATATCTCCCCTTTGTAATCCTATTACCTTTACTGTTTGTATAATAGTGTAGCATTTACTTAAAAACACAGGCAATATATGCAGACTTTTCGTATGATTTCATATGATTATCTCTTATTTCATCAACTGCACTGAGCGCCCTTTTATGGAAAGGAATTTATTTACATTCCATGTTGCACTGTTTTGAATGCCTTAGTCAGAGTTAAGGCACCAGTTACTGGTGCAGAGATGTCTAAGGGAAGTTATGAATTCATGCCTTATCAGCATAAAACATAAAGAAAAACCACTGTCTAGAATGGATACGTATGGAGCTATGAATATGTATTGGATACTTTTGGTTTATTTTAACATTTTGACCATTTTGTTGATGGAGTGTGTGTTTGAGGGGTTTGGGCAGTGTTTGAGAATGATAAAAATAACTTGCAGAAAGTCTCAGATGACAAAATTTTGTAATATAGAACTGTCAATCTCACCTGTGCTGAAAATGGTCTTAAATCTAGAAAGATATCATTGTCAAGAGAATGTTAAGGTAAAGGAGATAATCAGAGAAGTGGAAAGGACAGGTCGCTGCCAGCTTGTAAGTCTGTTTTGCAGCTAAATCAACCTTGGTGACCATTGGCCTGGCCAGTGTGTTTCTGTCACATCCAACTGTGGAATCAAATTGAGTAAAACTAGCCATCTACCAAAAATACTAACAGATGTTTTCTCCACCACCTTCCAATATACCAGACATCTTTTAGCATCTGTGCCCTCATGTCCTAGCCACTTCTCCTGCTGGTCCATCCCCTTTGTTAGAGTCCTTACAGCCTCTAAGACTTTTTACCCTTATAACCACCCTGACACCATAGACCAGTCCTCTCTCAGCCACTAGCCCTATTCCTTGCTGTCCCATGTTGTCCTCTTCCTCTTTGTTAGCTTCTTGATGGCCACATTTACTGCAGCACTCTCCTTAGTTCGAAGACCTTCCAGCTTTTGAAATGAAATGTATTGAGCAGATGTAAAATCACCTTCTGAAGAAATATTTAAAAGCAGAGACCTTCGTGGTTTTGTAAAATTTCTGAATATATAGATATGGAGTCAATGACCTTTTTCTGCCTATCTAATTTGAAGAAATGTTACATATAGTGAAAGATGACATTGGCATCTCTGAGGTCTCATCATGCCCCTTCTATTTTTATATGATTTAGGAAAAAAAAAAGACTTCTGCCTTCTAGTTCTGCAGAAGTCAAACATAAACTTACATTGGGTTTTTTGCAGGTGATGAATTCTGGTAGAGAGGAAATAATTCTGGGAGTAAAGTCTCTGTTAATTAATTATTGCCATGCCCAAGATTGTTACCTAAGGTTGTCAGATAAAATATAAAACACCCAGTTAAATTTTAATTACAGATGAGCAACAAGTCTGAAATTCAAATTTAACTTTGTTTCTTGTGTTTTCACTCACTAAATCTGGCAACCCTACTGTTGAAACAATTGCTCTTGGGTTGTTGGTGTTTTCCCATATGTGATATTGTAATAATAATAACATGTACCAGCTACTTTAAATTTCTACGTTATTCTTTCTGAAGCATTAGAAATTAATGCTTAATTCATTAAACACTGAATTAATGAAAAAAACCCTTGACTATTCAGGTATTTGCTAGCCAAATTAAGCGATTTCAAGAAGTAGTTTCTTGTTTTGAAAAATTGTGATGTAGTCAGATCAATTACCATTTTTAGCACATAGGAAATTAAAGCTTTTAGTTTAAAGAAGCATGAGAAGATCCTACTTATATTTTGCTTTTATTCATTCTTGGGGTCAAGTGTACCCTGTTTTGTAAAGTAGATGTGATAATGGCTGTAAGATGTAAACCATGACAAAAGAGAACATTTATAAAGATTTTGTTTGTTTTTAAGGAAGAAGAGGTATTTAAGCAAGGAAAGAACTCCCTTTAAACAGATAAAAAATTTTAACCTTTAAAACCTAGGGAAAAAAAACATTTTAAAAATGTATTGTTGGGAAGCAGATGTAGCTCAAGTGGTTGAGTGCCTACTTCCTATGTACCAGGTCCTAGGTTCAATCCCTGGTACCTCCAAAAAAAAAAATTGTTGGATTCCATTGACAAACCAAAATACCAATTTTTAGTTTACCACAGTAAGCCCTAGTGCTCTACAGTGAAGATAGCATAAGTATTTAGTGCCTAAAAGCCAATTACATAAATATAGTAGTTCAAGTGAAAAGCATCTATTCTTTTAGTTTATCCCAAGTTCAGTGTGCCATGACTACAGAAACATGACTGTGACCTTTCCTGCATGAATCAAAGTTTTGTGAGAGGAGGTATTGTCTGGAGCAAGGCCTGGTGCAAAGAAAGCTCAGAATGAACATGCATTGAATGAATGACCAAGTAAAGGGGTGAGTGAATGAATGGTTCTTTGGATTGACAGTCAACCTCTAGGAAGTATTGTCAGTTCTGAATTGAGCCTCACTTTACAAAGTGTGTTGACAATAGAGTGGCCACCAGAGAACTGTTGGGAAAGTAAGGTGGCTAGAGACCCTGTCTCAGCAACGGAATCTGGAGTGAGAGCTCCAGGAAATGAGTCTTCATGAGGACACCTCATATTCCGCAGCTGCCTAAGTGCTCTTATGTAGGAATATGAATGTTTCTACATAAGATTCCTCCAGAGGGCAAAATTAGAACAGTGGGTAGAAGTTACTGTAAAGTATATAAAGATGAATAAACAATGTGACTGTTAACCAAAGATCAGTCAGATTTAGGCCTTTGGATAATTTTTAATAGAGTTAATGGGTTTCATTGAGCCAACTGGCCTGTGTCTAGTCCAACCTGAGATAGGGGTATGGTGGAAAGAAGCTGATCTTTTGAATCCCACTCTATCACCTATTAGCTATGTGACCTTGCACATCATTCTCTAGGCTTCCCTTTTTGCTTTCCCAGAATATGAGGATAATGATACCTACTTTTAGGGACAACCAAATAAATTTTGTATGAGAAATATCTGGCAGAATGTAGGCTCCATACAGGTCCCTTCTCTGGGTAGTCATTATGTAACTGTTCAGTTTGTGATAATTCATTGAGTTATTTTGTGTATTTTTCTGTATATCCATTATACTTAACAATAAAAATAATGCAAAATATTTTTAAAAATTGAAAACAAACCTGAAACTATTAAATGTAACAGTAGCCTTTACATAATTGGTAAGATTACTTTGTTGGGGAGCAGGTGTAACGCAGTGGTTTGAGCGCCTGCTTCCCACGTACCAGGACCCGGTTCAATCCCTGGTACTTCCTAAAGAAAAGCCGATTCTTTTGTTAAAAATTTCATTTCATTTCAACAGAATAAAAATCCTTTTCACTTGTATATATGAACAATTCTTTACCTTGCCTGACATTTTTTTCAAATAAGAGAATTTTAAGGTATATATATGACATCACTAATGTTAAAGAAAATTCCTCACACTGTAATTTCTTCTGGCATCTACTAAATTTCATATTTGTTTCAAAGCTAATGTACATATTGTAGCTTTCTAAGATAGCTTAATTAGATAATACTAACCTAAATTTTCCAGAACTCTAGGAGCTCCATACATGCATCCTCTGAAACTGTGTGCAAAATGTTATGGTGCATGTGTGTGCACATCTTTAGTGGAAGAGAATCCACAGCTTTAATCAGACCCTCAAAGGCTCGATGACCCATAAAGGATCAAGAACCACTGACCCAAACGAACTTAAGCCCATGAGATACTTGTTTAAATGTTTGGGAAAGCTATACACATGTTGTCCCCTCTCATCCTCTATTTTTCTCTTAAAGAGTAATTAATAACGGCATGGCACTCACTTGGCAGACACAGGTGGTGTATCACAGGGGTCAGCCCTGTGCCCAGGACTATTAAACATCTTCACCAGTGTCACGGATGATGGAACGAAGTACACGCTCACCTTGTATGAGGACGTTGTAAAATCAGATGGGGTCACAAAACCTAGGGGGATAGGATTGGAATTCCACATGTTCTTGACAGGTTGGAGAAATGAACAGAAGCCAGTTACAATGAGGTCAACCAGGACAAGAGGAGAATAATAAAAATCAGGAGGGAACACAGGCCAGCAAGTCTAGTGGAAAGGACTAGTTAAGGAAAAGCCAAATGACAAGAATTCTAAGGGTCATAAAGAAACAGGCTCAGGGGTAGGCCTAAAGGGAACTCTCTTGTTATGGAAACTGCTACTGCAAAGGAGCAATACTGAGAGAAATGCAGACATTCTCTTGCCTGGAACATACATCTAGTGATTGAGATGTCATCTGTTTCATTGAATACTGATGATTTCCGAGTAGTTATTTCCATGCCATTATTTTTTTTTAAGGCAGAATTTTTGTACACAGACACTTTTATCCATGTATATAGTGTATGAATGTATATATGTTATGTACATATGGATGTGTGCACACTAGACAAAATCTTAGCTGTGTTTTGTTTGAGTCTCCAAAGTTTAAAAGGGATCCATGGGGGTATTGTGGAGAATTGTTCAGGGAAGGAAAAGAGACAATGAGAGGAAAAGGCAAACTGGAATTTGAAGATTAATCATCTCAAAGAACAGAAAATAAACATGTAACAATGTGCTGAAGTGACCTTGGAAAACAGCAATGCTCTACGATTATACTCAAGAACAAAGGGTTTTGATCATGGGGAGTTTTCTAACTATAAGCACAGAAAATAAGACTAGGATTATATGTAATAATTATCTCAACAAATTGTGATTATAAGGACACTTTTATTTCCACGTGTAAAATAGATTTTGCAAGAAAAAATAACTCAGCTTTGTTACCAATTTTAAGATACTCCTCATAATCCTTTTATACAAATTCAGTTAATTAGATCCAGCTCAATGAAGCTGTTGTAAGCTAGTTGTTATGAATTACCAGGTACAAACCATTTCCCTAGAAGCATCATCCACAATCCTTGGTAAACACAGTTACATTAGCAAATGTATTTTTATAATAAATATTTTTCATCTCAAAGTTATTAAATCAATAGTCCCTCAAGCCAGTATAACAAGATGTCAAGTATTACAGGAAAGTTAGTTGCCCTTGCTAGCAAAGAAACTTAAAAGAAAATCAACTTTTTGATAAGATATCAAATAAATATAGTTTCAACTTCAACTTAGTAGCTTATTAAATATCTATTAATCTCCTCCTGTTAATTAATAATGAAGGGATTTACTTCTCTCTGCCCCTGGTCTAACAGTCTCTTAGTTCTTCATTTCATCATGAATATGTGCTTATCTTCTATGACCTTGTTATACTTTTCCATCCAAGGCTTTTTTGAAAAAAAAATATGACATTTATAATTTTTATAATATTTTAGGTAAAGATTGTCAGGAGATAGAAGAACAAGATGATTTCCATTTCTGATTCAGTGATTTTTATTTTTCATTTGAATATTGAAAATGTGAGGACACTCTACTTATTTTCTTTGTATAAATATGTAATAATATAATATGTACACTACTTAACCAAACTATTTGCTATGGATGCTTAACCACACTATTTGATATGGATGCTTCAATCTGCATTTACCCTAAAAATATTTCAATTGTTTTGAAATGTGATCACTATTGTCTTTGAATTATGTATACATCCTTTCATACATCCATTGCTATGCTAGTTTTCTGTTGCAGCTGTATAACAAATTACTACAAACTTAGTGGCATACAACACAAATTTATTCTTTTACAGCACTGGAGGTCAGAAATCCAGAATCACTCTCAGTTAGCTAAACTCAAGGTGTTGGCAGGTGTGAGTTCCTTCTGGAGGCTCTGGAATACACTTCTTTGCCTTATCAGCTTTTAGAGTTCATCTGCATTCTTTGGCTTGTGGCCCTGCATCACTCCAACCCCTGCTTCTCTCATTATCTCTCTTTCTTTGATCCTGATCCTCCTACCATCCTCTAATAAGGAATTTAGTGCCCACCCCAATAATCCAGGATAATCTCCCCACCTCAAATGCAAAAATTAATCAATCCTAAATCAGTGGACACAGCAAAGATGATTTGAAGGGGAGCAGATGTGGCTCGAGCAGTTGAGCACCTACTTCCCACATGGTAGGTCCCAGGTTCGGTCCTCAGTGCCTCCTTAAAAACAAAAACAAAACAACAAGCAAACAAGTGAAAATGCCAACTCAGGGGATCTGATCTGGCTCAGTGGTTGAGCACCAGCTTCCCACATAAGAGGTTCCGGGTTCAATCCCTGGCCCTGGTACCTCAAAAATAATTTTTTTTTTAAAAAGATGATTTGATGGTACTTAAGTATTCATCTCTAATAATCTCCATGTGCCTTACTCCACAGCTCTTATTATGATAATGTGATCATATTAAAATTGTTTCAACCCTAATGACATTTTTTTTCTTAGGCTATTTTCGCAAGATCATGTACATTGTAAGGAAAAATATTTTTACTGATCTGCACTATACAATCTAAGTAAACACCATATGCTTCCTGGGTAAAAGAGCTAGGATAAAGATTGCTTTACCACCTCCATGAGCTGATGCTCTAGCTCCTTCTGTGGAAAGATTCAGGGGCATTTTTTTGGATAAAGATATCTGATTCATTACAATGCTCTGATGAAGATAGGTGCCATTATCATCTCTAGTTTTATGATTAAACAAAGTGATGCTTACAAGTATATATAAATATGTATATGCATAATGGCACACTCAGACATCTGAATCTAATCGCTAAGCCTTGCAACTCATTCAGTGGTCTTTCATGACCTTTGGCTAAATTGTATCATTTATTTTTTTTCATCTTTATTTTCTTGCTCTTAAGAAAATGAAAACAGAAGTCTATTAAAATCTCCTTGTTGAATAAATATGCAAAAAAGACCCAGAATATTATTGTATGGATGAGTAAATCCCTATATGAATTTGCACTCTCAGTACCATCTCATCTACACAAGCAAAGAAGTTCAAGGTAGATAGACTTCCTGGCTCCAGAAAATAGAATTTTATAAATTCCATTACAAAATTGAATTATCTTTCGTATGGTTTACAATATAGATCCTTAGAAGGTTAGAGTCAGTGTTTTCTTCTAAAAGAAGCTATTTTTATCCCTACCCTTATAACAGATGGGCACCCTCATATTTTATAAAAGATGACAGGAAAATTACATTACCAATAAAACTGCAGAAGTGGGGAGGTATGTAGTTGGATAGTTTATGGGGGGGGAGGCATAGACAAATATCAAAATAGAAAGAATAGAAGCAGAAATATTGAATTTGCCTGCATCAGTCTCTTCTTTCATGACCTCATCATGCAGGAGATACCAATCAATTTCACGACAAGCAATATTAAAATGAAATTTTTGAGTGCCTTATCAAAAGCTTTCTGACATTCAATTGTTTTCACAATATTTTTCCCCTGCAAGCATTGAATACCAATCTTGTTCCAATATCTCTCTTCCCACACATGCACAAAAGTGTTTTTTTTTTTCCCCTTTCTATTTTGGACTTCCCTTTCTTAGCAGAGGGGCATGAATATTATTTTACACTGCACTGTGGCTGCATCTCCATCGATCAGGAAATAAAACGTGGGTCTGAAGGCTGTGTCATGACCCCACAGGGCAACAAACAACAGAAACACGTGTAATGATTCCACGGCTCCTGGCGGCAGCAGAAGAGAAGCCTGCTTGCACATCTGCGCAAACGAGTGGCATCCTGTCTTATTATAAAGGATATAGCTCAGGCCAGGCATTTCCAGGGGAAGGGCACTTCCAAAGAGCATTTAATTCTTAAATACCACCTGCACACAATTCTCCAGCTTGACAAAAATGACAAGCGTTTCCAAATATCCTCAAAACAACCGGGAGCATCATCCTTCTTCTTTGTATGACCCCCTGCATCTCCTAAGACATTACAAATCCCTCCTTCAAATAGCTTAAATGCTGAAGGCAACGAGGCAAGGGTTTTCATTTTCATAATCATCTTCAATTATGGCTGATGGAGACACATCTGAGAGCTTGGATGTGGTTCACAACTGCGTTTGTCTGAAAAAATCGCTCAGTGCTTTCTTTAGTGTTTGCAGTGCTTTCTGATGTTTCCATTAAGTTCATTACTTATGACATATCTCCACTCAAGAAAGTATAATTAGCCATGACATGGCAGCACATTCATTTATTGACATTTTCAGTAGTCTAAGATTTAGTATTTTCTTTCAAAATTCAGTTCAGGTCTTCCTTCTCTGGCATCTTCCATGCCTACTCCCAATTTCATTTTTCTCCTATATGCATATATTAGTTGTAGCATATCATTTGCTGCTGCGTTATTGTTCTTTCACAGCCGAGTTTTCACAGTATCAGCTCACCAGCTGGACCTGACTTAGAGATGCACTTGGATTGGCCCACAGAGAGTTTTAAAAATCTTGACATTTGAAAACTGGTTGGTTACCCTTCAAAAAAAAATCTGGATTCCCAGATTCCCTGGAGTCCAGCTGCACATCTGGCAAGGCCGGACACTCATTGCTCAGCATTCATTCATGGCAGCAGTTGGCTGGGCTGAGGCACCAGTTCACTAGGGTCTCACCAGACACCATGCTTTCATTTCAATTATCTTTCTAAACCTGTAGGCATTTGAGATCATGGTACCCGTCTCAGTATGTCTTTTCAGAGTTTTGTTTACTAAACCAGGTTATAAATTCCTTGAAGTCAGAGATTATTTTACAAGATGATTTCTCCATCCTCACATTGCCTACCATAGTACCAGACACACAGTAGTTACTGAATAAATTAACTTGTTCAAATACATCTATTGTGTGCAGCTGGACATACATCGAGCTTTTCAAAGAGCTGAGGAAGAAAATCTCCAAAGAGCTTACACAAATTAAATGAGTACTCTTCAGGATTCCTCTTTGAGGTACACAAAAGATATACAGTTCAGGGATTAATTTATGGTATGCAAAGAATAACATTTAATGAAACAATTCCCAACTGAATGTTCAAGGAAGATACATGCACAAAAAGTAATTACCTATATTGGAATTACCCTACAGGGCTTCATAACAGCCAGTCCTTTACCAGAAAGTTCCATGGCCTCTTGAGAGAAGGGAGGCTGGCCTCTCTCCAGCCCGCAGCCTCCTGGAACCATCATGCACTGCGAGCTTTACATTCACAGATATTGTACTCAGCCACACTAGAGTTCATTAGAAATATACTATCTCAGAATTCTTGTCCTGCTACTGTCTTTAGTTATATGAAGAATATTTAAAATATACCATTGGGAGCAAGGGGCTATGAGGCTCATTTTCTTTATATCTAAAAGATTAATTAATCGTATCTCAATTATTTAATAGCATTTTAAAAGAATTGGTTCTTAGGGACTTAAAATTCTCTATGCTTTTTATTTCCACTAAAGGGATTTAAGCAGGAAAAAGATGGTAACATATAAATATGGAAGTAAGTATACATAAAAAGTATGATTTATGTTGGCTTTTCAGTATATGTAGAGATAGTTGAAAATGTGTGCATATTTTGTGATGAATAACAATTGAAAATATACAAAGTAATACTTCTTTAGCAATCAAATATTAGCAGCACTTTGACTCTAGAATTAACTAAGAAACAACATTGATTTCACAAAGCCTGATTAGGAAAATAATTTGTAACATTTTTCTCATGAGAGTATCACATACTCCTGGCTTTCTTATCCTTAGTGGATTTTTGGACCCATGGTCAAAAATAACTCTCAAGTAAACAAGAAACTTGCCAGGAGCTTATATGCTGACCCAGCAAGAAGTGAAAACAGCTGGACATTGAGGAAGGGAGCACGAGCATTGTATAAAATAGACACTATCAACTAAAAAATAATGCAATGATGAAAAATTAAGAAAAAATATAGGTAGAGTGGGAAAATCAAACTTCAAAGGAGTCATCCTACCCTGTATCTTTCTGGGCACAGCATGTGTAGCATCATGTTAGAGACTTCCTGTGGCCTGATTAACTTAGAATTCACAAAACCCAGCTGGCTTTCATTGCATGGTGTGTGGTGCACCTCGGCTTACAGGGACTCTGAGGGCACTACTGTTTGGCAATTACTGTTCATGAGAAGCCCTTAAAATTGTCTTTTTTATGTCCTGTTGTGACAGTCTGAAGTTTTCTGAATCCCAGAAAAGATCATATTCTTAAACGAATCCATTCCTCTGGTTATGGGGCCCTTTGATTGCATTAAGGAGCATTTTGATTATATCGTTTGATGAGATCACTTCAAGGCCTTTGATTGGACTATGTCAGGGAGGTGTGACCCAGGTTGGGTCTCCGCACTCTTGCTGGGGTCGTATATAAACTGAGAACTGGAAGTAGAACGACAGCTGCCATTTCGACCCTGCTGCATGAGAGAGTGACAAAGAAGCCCCTAGAAGCTGAGAGAGGTCCTGGAAGCCAGATGCTGTGTATGCTCTAAATCAGCAGAGCGCAGAGGCACAGAAAGAGATCCCCTAGAGGCTAGGCCCATGGAACAGCTCAAATGCTATTTTCAAGAAGAGAGGAGCCCTGCCATGTGTTTGATCGCACCCCACTGAGCTCCGAGAGAAAGCAGCTTGGAGGAGGAGGCAGAGACCAGACTGAAAGCTGCCATTTTGCCTTGCCACATGGTAGGAGTCCAGGATCTGCCAGCATCCAACCTTTGGTGAGAAAGCATCTCTGATGATGCCTTGATTTGGACATTTTCACAGCCTCAGAACTGTGAGCTTAAAGGAAGAGGATGTGGCTCAAGCAGCTGGGTGCCCACCTACCACATGGAGGTCCCAGATTCGGTTCCTTGTGCCTCCTAAAGAAGATGAGCAAGATGGTGAGCTGGTGCACTGAGCTGATGCAACGAGATGACACAAAGAAGAGACACAATTAAGGAAACACAATGGGAGACACAACAAGCAGGGAGCAGTGGTGGCTCAAGGCATTGGGTGCCTCCCTGCCACATGAGAGGTCCCGGTTCGGTTCCCAGTGCCTCCTAAAAAGAAGACAAGCACACAACGAGCAGACACAGAGAGCAGACAGCAAGCACAAACAACAGGGCGTGGGGGGTACAGGTGAGGAGGAATAAATAAATAAAAATAAATCTTAAAAAAAAAAAAAAGAACTGTAAGCTTTTAACCTAATAAATCCCCATTATAAAAGCCAATATATTTCTGGCATTTTTGCATTGGCAGCCTTTAGCAAATGAAAACATTCCCCACTCTGCAAACCAGCTTGCACTTCAGGGTAATCATTCTCTATAGTGTATTATTTTCATCTTATCATTCTCTTGCTCAAGAACCCAGTGGTTCTCCGTTTCTTATTGTTTCTAAGTGACAGGCCTCTGACCAGCAGCCAAGGTCCTTTCTTTGGAGGCTTCCAGCCCACACAGACTCACGCAGCTGCGTATCCTCCTCTGCCGCCTGCCACTTCCTTGCCCATTGTGTGCCAGGCAAGGATTCAGCCTGTGCTGCTTGGTTTTACTATCATGGGTACAATACATTTCCTTGTCATCGTTCTCAAGCCTTTTCTGCCCAACCAGAGTGAAAATGCCTTAAGCCTGGGGACTTAGTGCTTGGTGTTTTCCCTCTCCAGGCACATTGTCCATCAAATCCTGTAAACACAGTAGGTACTTGGTAAATGCCTGTTGACGAATGGACTTAAATGCAGCATTCAGGTTTGTTTATTTGGCAGAAAGTTTAACGGGGCTCAGTCTCTAAGCATTTTTTGTTCACTGTGGATCCATGGCTTTGAAGCCACCAGCACAAATTGCCACCCACACACAAAGAGAAAGGATCAGTGAGATGATTGGCCTGCCAGAAGTGAAAGTTTTTATTGCCAAATGGTTAGGGAGCAGGGGAAGTTGGGGCAGGGGAAGGACAGATTTGCCATCTCAGGTCAGGCCACAATAAATGTCCTCTGAAAACTGGGTGGAAGCGTTTCCATGGAATAACTGAAAATGGTTGGGGAAAGGAGTACTTGGGCATAGTGGTAGAACATAATGGTAGATGGTGTAAAAGTTGCTAGTTTTTCTCTGTGTTTTAAACTATTTTTATTAAAATTTTATGTCTGTTGCACTGTAGCAGAACAAATGACACCACATTACTTTCAAATGATGCATAACTTATATTTTGTACATTTTAACAGTTTGGTCACGTTTCTAAAAGATACCTATTTTCTTTTTCTAGAAAGTGCGTGTGTGTGTGTGTGTGTGTGTGTGTGTGTGTGTGTGTGCGTGCATGTGTTGGAAGGCATAACATACCCACTCATAAGCTCTCAACATTATGAATATGTTCAGTGAAGTTAGCAAAGGGCATCAAAGTAAGTTTTCAGTGGATTCATAATGAATTAACTGAATGAAATGTATTAATCTGTCAGTGGCAGAGGAATTAGAGGGGGTAACCAAGGAATATTAATTTTCTTTTGCTGGTAACAAATCACCACACATTTAGAGGCTTAAAAGAACACCCATTAATTTTCTCACAGGTTTTCATGGGTCAGGAGTCTTGGCACAGCGTAGGTGGGCTCTCTGTTCATGGTCTCAGAAGGCTGAAATAAAGTCTGGGCTTGGATCTCATCTGGACCTCTGGGTCATCTTCCAAGTTCTCATAGCTGTGGTAGAATTCAGTTCCTTGTAGTTGTAGGACTGAGTACCTCATTTCCTTGCTTGCTGTCAGCCAGGGACTGCTCTCGGCTCTAAACTCTGCACACATTCCTTGCCACATGTCCCCTCCGTCTTCAAAGCCAACAATGGAGAATGTCTTTCATGTTG
Source organism: Cabassous unicinctus (assembly GCA_029593785.1). NCBI lineage: Eukaryota > Metazoa > Chordata > Mammalia > Cingulata > Chlamyphoridae > Cabassous > Cabassous unicinctus. Next base: position 12,926 of record JAQZBX010074818.1, read on the forward strand.
AATCCGTCTCCTGCTTCAAATCCCTTTTGCCAAGAAGAGCCCCATTCCTTTGAAGGGCTCACCTGATTGGGCCAGGCCCACCAAGGGAAATCTCCCTTTCCTAAGGTCACCTGTATCATGTGGCATAACTTAGTCCCCAGAGTGAAAAACCATCATATTCACAGACCCCTGCCACACTCAATGGGAGGGGATTCAATCCAAGTGTGGGTCATTGTGGAGTCCTCTTGGAATTCTGCCTACCATACCAGGTTACAGAAATATTAATTAGGAGACTGCTATATTCATCCAGCATTGGGTTTTGAAGGTCTCAACTCACGTGGTGGGGCCAAAGAATAAAGGAAATAGATGCAAACACATTTTGAAGGGAGGGTCGAGAAGACTTGCTTATTGGCCTAGGGAATGAAGAATCAGATAAAGAGCCCAAGAAAGTTCAAACCAACTGAAGCCATTGATTGAGAAAAAAGACATGAGGAAAGAACATGTCTTCCATAACGCAGCAAATGACTTTGGTTTGGGACAGGTTGCGTATAAGTTTGGGGAGCATCAGAAGGAGAATATTAGGCAGTTGTAAATAAATGTATGGCTGTAGCATGAGTGAAAGCTCAGACCCACAGAAACAGAAGTTTAGTTGACGCTTTGAGAATAAATATGTATTTCAAGGAAAATGGCTTAGATGCCCAAGTGCAGTTCCTAAGAAGATACATATATTTAGGAGGCAGAAGGAGGCAGAGTGAATGAGCTGCTGAGAAAAGAATCCTGAGTCTGCATCATTGTAAACTATGGGGATCAGCAGACTTGGGGTCAAAGGACTTAGAATCCAGCATTTTTCTTCAGTGGATGGAGCTATCTGGCTTTAAGCAAGCTTATTATGCCCTCAAAGCTGTAGATCCATAAAGCAGGGATAATCATGCCTTTCTCCTGGGTTACTGGGAGGTTTAAATAAGTTTCTATCAATCTTTATATATATTTATATTGCTGTAGGTACATAAGTCTAAAAGCTTTTTATTCCTCCCTAAACTATAAAGTACTAGATACATGTATGTTATTATTAGTGGCCTCCAGAATTATAAAACTCTGGAATTCTGACACATTCCATCTTTAGTGTTCATCTGGGTTTGTAAGTGGTTTTTTATTGTAGCCACCCTCTCAGCTCTCACTTCCTACTGCTGTCCGCATAGTGTCCAGTGTGCTCAGCCATTTAAGCTAATTGTTAATTTGTAAGTTAAACACCAGGCAGTTATGATGGTGTCCAACGATAAGTAGACTCCAGGTTAGAGCCTGAGGAGTTTACCCATGGGTTAGAGGGCCTGAACCCTAGGGGATGCTTTGATTTTATGACTCCATGGCAACCAGATGGTCTTCTTGTCTATTTTCTGCATCTTGACTGTTTCATGAGTGACTGAGCTTTCCAGAAGTAATTTAACTTTACAGAAGTGAGATGTCATTCCGAGTTTGGTTTTCTCCAGGGCTGCTCTATTAAAGATGCATGTGGAAAACTTGGGAGAAACTCAGGTGAGAGGTCTAAAGAAGTCAAATAATAAATAGTGTCCTTTAGTATCCATTAAGGAGAACCAACGTGGTCTCCACTCTTAGAAATCTAGATCAGTGCTAAGAAATATTTAACTGACATCAAGAATTGGCATGGACAATTCTGAAATCTTTTTCTCTGCTGGTCTTTAAAAGTATGGCAGCTTGGGAGCTGAAGTGGCTCAGTGGTTGAGTGCCCGCCTCCCACATGGGAGGTCCCAGGTTCGGTTCCCGGTTCCTCCTGAAAA
>JAQZBX010074819.1:0-14697 GCA_029593785.1 Cabassous unicinctus
AAAGGTCTATACCTATCCAGAGAAGTTGTCCACAAACACTATTAGGTATTTATAATGTCCTCTGGCTTGGGCCTGATGGGCAAATATACTTTCCAGTCCTCTCCTGATTCTGTTCTTCCTCTTTAAACTCCTTCAACTGGAGGAGGGTGTCCTGTTTTAGGGTTATTTTTAGAACTGATTAAGCAATTCTGGCCAACTTTGGTATTATTTTCTGCATATTTTGGCCAACTATGAACTTTCATAGTCACTGGTACATGGTGTCCTTTCCATACTGAGATGCCAGATGTAAATGTATGATGATCTCTTCCATTAAATGTTAAGGCACTAGAATAATCCCTTGTTCATTGTAAAGCCATCCTTTCTTATTTGTTCTATAGGTCTCAATAACAGGGTTTTCTGGGCTTATGCAACATTCCCATTCTTCAGCCCTGTCCAAATCCACTGTGTTTTTATTTTAAGATATTTTTATTTATTTCTAAAAGATACTTAGATTACATAAAATGTTCCATAAAAAAAGGGATTCCCATATGCCACACTCCCCAGGCTTCCCAATTTTCCCCACATTAACAACTTCTTTCATTAGTGTGGCATATTCATTGCAATTGATGAACACATTTTGGAGCATTGTCACTAAGCATGCATTATAGTTTACATTGTACTTTACACTCTCTCTCACTCAATTCTGTAGGTTATGGCAGGATATATAATGGCCTGTATCTGTCATTGCAGTGTAGTTCCGGTCAATGCCAAGTCCTGAAAATGCCCCCATATTACACCTCTTTTTCCCTCTCCCTGCCTTTGGCACCTCCAGTGGCCACTGTTTCCACATCAGTGATATAATTTCTTCCATTGCTAGAATCACAAAAAATCTATAGTAGAATACCAGTAAGTCTACTCTAGTTCATATTTTATCCCCCCATCCTGAGGATTCTGGAATGGTGATGCCTACACCACCTCTAATTGAGAGAGGTCTTTAATCTCATATGGCTGATGGATGGGACACACTGCTTGTAGTTGCAGACTCACTCGGTTCCTTGGCATGGTGGTTGTCCATCCTCACCTCCTTGTTAGTTGTCCTGGGTGAGTCCAATGTACTGGAGAGTAGGTGTTGCAAGTCCACTGAGGCTCAGGGCCCAGTAGGCACTAGGACAGCCTAGAGATTCAAGTCTGTTGGTTGTACACCTACTAACTCCAGCACCAACTATAGGTTCAAATAAAAGGGACAGAAGAGGCATGTGTAGAGAAGTCACATCTGAATCCAGCTGTAGGGCCCACTGGCAAGGCAGTAATTCCAAAGCTATCTGCCATGACCATAAGACATGGGTGTCTCTGGAGCCTTAAGGAGACCCACTCTGGGGTAGTATCAACTTTGGTAGTCTAAGAGATCCTGCTGAGATGTGCAAAAGTATTACCTTTCTGATGACCTCCTGACTCACTTTGAAGTCTATTAGCCATATAAACTCATTTGTCTTTACATTTTACCACTTTTATTCAAGGACTTTTTCCAGTTGTATCACCAGCTTGTGCTTGGTAGTAATTCCTCAGTGCCAGGGAAGCTCATTCCTGGGAGTCATGCCCCTTGCTGGGGGAAAGGAAATGCATTTATATGTTGAGTTTGGCTTAGAGAGAGGCCACATTTGAGCAACAAGGAGGCTATCAGGAGGTAACTCTTAGGCACCCTAAAACACTAGGCTAAGTTGCAAATTCAAAAACAAAAGGCTTAGAAGCTTAGTCATCAATATCAAGGGCCCATCAATGGACCATCCTTCTTCACTAGTCACCACCCCTCTATGTAGGGGATTGCTGCTGAACCTTTAGACAATGTGGCAGAGTTCCCCAGGATGGGGATTCAATAATTTTTAGGCGCTCTGTGAACTTCTACCCACTGTGGCAATGCTCATGAACATTTGAATATATTTATATAACTTATATGTATGCCAGGTGAACTTCCTCCCATGTATCCCCCATCAATGACACCCCAAACCACTGATACTACCCTGCCATAGTTGTAACCCTTCTGTGATCAAAAACTTCTTAAAAAAATGAGGCCAAAAATATTGCCAAATTTGATGAATAGGAAAATGAAATAATGAAATGTTTAAACATAAGAAATAAAATATATAATAATTTGGAAAAACTAAAATAAAGTAAAAAAATTGAGGTAATAAAAATGAAAAATACTTTTTAAAAAATAAATTTTTTTGATGTTTTGCCTTTCATCACTGTATTATCTGTTGACCTGTCTGTACAGTGGCATTTTCTTCCATTTCTTCCCCAGTATCTCACTTTTTTGAAATTTTGTCTTCAAAGGTGTTTTAGGTCACAGTAAAGTTACATACAGAATATAGGGGACTTCTATATACCCAACATCCTCCCCCTTTCCCCCTTCCTTATTAATAACCTTTTTACATGTGGATGTTATATTTGTTACAACTGATGTAAAATATTGAAACAGCTACTAACCATGGTCACAATCTTCTTCTCCCTTTCTACTTCTGTAAACCTATCTTCCAGAAAATAGCTCTCTGAGTCAGGTTAATTTGCTTTTTTTCATATCAGAGAGGTCATGTAATATTTGTCCTTCAATGATTGGCTTGCTTCACTCAACATGAGGTCCTCAAGATTCATCCATGTTATCCTGTGTGTTAGTACTGTATTCCTTCTTACAGCTGAGTAATATTCCATTGTATGTATATACCACATTTTGTTTAGCCATTCATCTGTTGATGGGCATTTGGGTTGATTCCAACTTTTGGCAATAGTGAATAATGCCACTATGAACATTTGTGTGCATATATCTGTTCCTGTCCTTGCTTTCAATTCTTCTGGGTATATACCCAGCAGTGGAATTGCTGGGTCATAGGGTAGATCTATAGTTATTTTTTGAGGAAACTCCAAACTATCCTCCACAATGGCTGGACCATTCTACATTACCACCAGGACTGGATGAGTGATCCCATTCCTCAACACCCTCTCCAACAAGTATAGTCCTCTGTTTGTTTGTTTTTTAGGGCCACCAGTTAAATGGGTGTAAGATGATATCTAGTAGTTTTGATTTGCATTTTCCTAATAGCTAGTGATGTTGAGTATCTTTTCATGTGCTTTTTAGCCATTTGCATATCTTCTTTGGAGAAGCATCTGTTCAAATCAATTGCCCATTTTTCCCCCATTAATACTTTTTTAAATTTTTAAAAGATACTTTTAACACATAAATGATACATGAAAAATATAGGGATTCCTATATGCCACACTCCCCATTCCTCCCACACCCTCCCACATAAACATCCTTCATTTTTGTGGCACATTCATTGCAATTGATAAATGCATCCTGGGACTTTGTCACTGAGCATGGACCATAGTTCACACTGTAGTCTACACTCTCTCCCTCACAGTTCTGCATGTTATGTGATGTTATAAAATGGCCTATATCTGTCATTGCAATGTCATTCAGGATGATTCCCCAGTCCTGAAAAAGCCCCAGTATTGCAACTGTTTTTCCTCTCCCTGCCCCAGAGCCTTCAATGGTCACTGGCTCCACATAATTGTTGTACTTTCTTCCATTGCTAGAATCAAAATATGTGTATAGTAAAATATCGGTAAGTCCCCTCTAGAGCATAGTTCTTTCCCCATTCCTGAGGATTCTAGGATGGTGATGTCCACTCCAACTTTAATTGAGAGGAGGCTTATATCTCATGGGGAAGATGGATGGGACTATCTTGCTTTCAGTTGCAGACTCTCTCTGTTCCTTGGAATGGTCATTGTCCACCATTATCTCCTTGTTAGTTGTCCTGGGTGCATCCAATGAGCTGCAGAGTAGGTGTTGCAACTCTGCTGAGGTTTTGGGCCCAGCTGGCACATGGTCAGCCCAAAGACTTGAGTCTCTTGGACTTACACTTACAAACTCCAGCACCAAGTATAGGTTTAAATAGAAGGGACAGATGAGTCATGTGTAGGGAAGACATAATTGATTCCAACTCTGTCACTCTCAGGAGCACAAACACCAAAGAAGGTTCCCGTGGCAGTCACCAAACTCTAAAGCTATCTGCACAGACCATAGGACTTGGGTGTCTCCAGAGCCCTCAGAAGCCCCTCTATTTGGGGTAGTGTCCACTTTGGCAGTCTATGAGATTCTACTGAGATGTACATAAGCGTTACTTCTGGGATGACCTCCCGACTTACTTTGAAGTCTCTTAGGCATATAAACTCTTTTATCTTTACCTTTTCCACCTTTTATTTGATGTCTTTTTCCAGTTGCATTGCTGGTTGGTGCTTGGTAGTAATCCCTTGGTGCCAGAGAGGGTCATCCCCAGGAGTCATGTCCCATGCTGGGGGGAAGGTAATGCATTTATATGCTGAGTTTAGCTTAGAGAAGCCCACATTTGAGCAACAAGGAAGCTCTCAGGAAGCAACTCTTAGGCAACCCACAACACTAGGCTAAGATTCAATTTTAAGAACAAAAGCTCATAATTCATAGTTGTCAATATCAAGGGCCCATCAGTAGATCATCCTCCTTTGCAAGTCATTGCCCCTGCATTTGGGGGACTGTTTCTGCTCCATTAGACAATGTGGCAGAGCCCTCAAGTATGGGAATTCAATCTTCTCTGTTATTCTGTGAGTCTCCCCCAACTGTGACAATGCCCTGAGAATATTTGAACTTTTTATATAACTTATATGTATGCCCAGGTGAACTTCCTCCCATGTATCCCCATCAATGACACCCCACACCATTGATCTTCCCTTGCCCCAGTTGTAACCCTTCTGTGATCCAAAGCTTCTTCAAGAATGAAGCCATTAAAATAGCCAAATTCAATTAATAGAAAAATGAAATAATAATGATGTTTAAATGTAAGAAACAAAATACATAAAAATTTTAAAAAACTAAAAATTAAATTAAATTAAAAGTTTGGGATAATAAAAAATAATGAAAAATGTTAAAAAAATTTTTTTTAACATTTTGCCTTTCATCACCCTAATATCTGGTGTCCTGTCTGTACAGTGGCAATTTCTTCCGTTGATTCCCCAGAGTCTTACTATTTTTCATTTTGTTTTCAAAGAAGTTTTAGGTCACAGTTTAAGTCACATACAGAATAAAGGGGACTCTCATATACCCAACATCATCCCCTTTTCCTCCTTCCCATATTAATACATTTTTGTATGTGGATGGTACCTTTGTTATAACTGATATACAAATAGTGAAACATAGCTACTAAACATGGTCAATCGTTTACATTATGGTTTACATTTTAGACCGTACACTTTTATAAATTTTGATGATATTTAACATGGCCTATGTCCATCATTGTAAGACTATGTAGAACACTTCCATTGCCCAATAAACACCCCCTGTTTGATGTATTCTACTCCTCCCTCTCCCTCCCCTTGGGACCCATGGTGACCTCCTGGCTTCACTCCTTGGATGCCAAAATTCATAGTTACATGCAACAACATTGAGGTCTTGACACACTGGTTTGTCCTCCCCTATTATTACCCATCCATGCTCTTGAGAGACTCCTGCCTCTCTATTTGAGAACAAATCAGTCCTCCTGAGAATGGGAGTTCAACTCCTTACCTGTCATTATGTGGGTTTCCACCCACTGATACAATATATTATGACAAAATGACCACCCACACACTCCCTAGAAGCCTGCTCCAGGTGCACCCTGTCCTGGATGCCCCCCCCATCCAACACCCTAAACCAGTAACCCCTCCTTGTCATATTGCCATAAAAGCATTCCTAACTTTGTACTTTCAACCACATACCCGCCAATCCCTAGTGTTCACCTGTTCCCACTCCCAACCCTTCCCCCAGTTCCATGTACCTTCCAACCCACCCTCCCCAATCTATGCACTTGTCAAACATGCACCACCCTACCCAATAATATCACTACGCTGCTGTCATATCCCTTCAACATGCAACTACACACTTTTACCTTACCATAGATTATGTCCTTTTGGGTGTTGGCTCACAACCTTCTTCTCCCTTTCTATTTCCTGTAAACCTATCTTCTGGACAATAGCTCTCTGAGTCTGCTCAATTTGCTTAATTCATATCAGTGATTTCATGTACTGTTCATCCTTCAATGCCTGGCTTGCTTCATTCAACATAAGGTCCTCAAGATTCATCCATGTTATCCTGTGTGTTAGCACTGTATTCTTTCTTACAGCTGAGTAATATTCCATTGTATGTATGTACCACATTTTGTTTATACATTCCTCTGTTAATGGGCATTTGGGTTGATTCCAACTTTTGGCAATAGTGAATAATGCTGCTCTGAACATTGGTGTGCATATATCTGTTCTTGTCTTTGCTTTCAATTCTTCTGGGTATATACCCATCAGTGGAATTGCTGGATCATATGGCAGTTATAAATTCAGTTTTTTGAGGAACTGCTAAACTGTCTTCCACAATGGCTGGACCATTATACATTCCCACCAGCAGTGGATGAGTGTTCCCATTCCTCCACATTCTCTCCAACACTTGTACTCCTCTGTTTTTTAATAGCTTCCAGTCTAATGGGTGTAAGATGGTATCTCATTGTAGTATTGATTTGCATTTTCCTAATAGCTAGTGATGTTTAGCATGTTTTCATATGCTTTTTTGCAATTTGTATTTCTTCCTTGGAGAAGTGTGTTTTCAGGTCACTTGCCCATTTTTTAAATGGGTTGTTTTTATGTTTTTGAGTTGTAGGCTCTCTTTATATATGCTGGATATTAGGCTCCTATCAGATATATGGTTGCCAAATATTTTCTCCCATTGGGTAAGCTCCCTTTTTACTTTCTTGATAATGTCCTTTGAGGTGCTAAAGTTTTTAATTTTAAGGAGATCCCATTTATCTATTTTTTCTTTCACTGCTTGTGCTTTAGGTGTGAAGTTCATGAAACTATTTCCTATTACAAGTCCTGTAGATGCTTCCGTACATTATCTTCTGAAATATTTATGGTCTTGGCTCTTATATTTAGATCTTTGATCCATCTTGAGTTGATTTTGGTATAAGGTATGAAGTGGTGTTTCTCTCACATTCTTTTGGATATGGACATCCATTTCTCCAAGCACCATTTGTTGAAGAGGCCATTCTCTCCCAGTTGAGTGGGCTTGGTGGCCTTGTCAAATATCAGATGACTATATATGTGAAGATCTATATCAGAACTGTCAATTCAGTTCCATTGGTCGGTATGTCTATCCTTGTGCCAATACCATGCAGTTTTGACCACTATAGCTTTGTAGTATGTTTTAAAGTCAGGTAGTGTGACTCTTCCAATTTCATTTTTTTTCAATATGTCTTTGGTATTCAGGGCCTCTTACCCTTCCAAATAAATTTTGTAGTTAGTTTTTCATATTCATTAAAAATGCTCTGTTGATTTTTATTGGGGTTACATTAAATCTGTGTATTAGTTTGGGTAGGATAGACCTCTTAATGATGTTTAGTCTTCCTATCCATGAACAGGGAATATTCTTCCATCTATTTAAGTATTCTTTGATTTCCATTTACAGTGCTGTGTAGTTTTCTGTGTATAATTCATTTACATCTTTCGTTAAATTTATTCCTAGGTATTTGATTCTTTTAGTTACTATTGTAAATGGTATTTTTTTTCTCAACTTCCTTCTCATATTGCTCATTTTTGGTGTACAGAACTGCTACTGATTTTCGCACATTGATCTTATAACCTGTGAGTTTACTTAACTCATTCATAACTTATAGAAGCTTTGTTTTAGATTTCAGGGCTTTCTATGCATGCAATCATGTCATCTGCAAATAGTGAAATTTTTATTTCTTCCTTTCCAATTTGGATGCCTTTTTAATCTTTTTCTTATCTCTGAGCTTGAGCAAGTACTTCTAACACAATGTTAAATAGGAACCGTGGTAGTTGGCATCATTTTGTTCTTGATCTTAGAGGGAAAGCTTTTAGGATTTCACCATTGAAGATGATGTTAGCTGTGGGTTTTTTCATATGTGCCCTTTATCATGTTCAGAAAGTTTCCTTCTCTTCCTATCTTTTGCAGTGTTTTTATCAGGAAAGGGTGCTGTATTTTTTTGAATGCTTTTTCTGTGTCTATGGAAATGATCATCTGATTTTTTTTTTTCTATCTGTTTATGTGATGTATTACATTGATTGATTTCATTATGTTGAACCATCCTTTCATACCTGGGATGCCATCCATTTAGTCATGGTGTTTAATTCATTTGATGTGTGGTTGAATGTGATTAGCAAGTATTTTGTTGAGGATTTTAGCATCTAGTTTCATTAGAGGGATTGGTCTGTAATTTTCCATTCTTGTGGCATCTTTGGCTTCGTTGTTAGGTTAATGTTGGCATCATCGAATGAGTTAGGCAATGTTCCTTCTAGTTCTGTTTTTGGAAGACTTTAAGCAGGATTGGTGTTAGTTATTTCTGAAATATTTTTCAAGCCATCAATTTCTTAGAATCCATCAATTGATTTTCTTCACCAAAAATAACAGCAATATTTTTTCTATTATTCCTGGATAAACCACAAAACACTTATTTTTGTAGGCTTTCCAGGTTTTGCTTATAAATCAAGATGAAGCTGTAGATATAGTCTTGGAAATAAACAGAAGAGACAAATCAGTTGTCAGTATCCATGGCCTCTTGATTCTGTGTTGACCATAAAACAGACATGATCAACACACACCTGCTAAAAAGCTTATGAAGGTTAAGCTCAACAAAGGGACGTAAACAGCAACAACCAGATGCGGAAAAAGGCATTTGAACGGTAATTTTCTACTTTAGGTTCATTTGATAAAGACAAAATCTACACTGAAATCCTTGCTTGGCAAGCTCAGTTTCTCTCACTCTCTGGTAATTCCCTTAACTATGGAAAACAAATTTTTAACAATATACTTAAAACTCCCACTAATTAAAAGCCAGTCATGAGCCTCATTGTAACATTATACAAAATGTATTCTTTTCCTTCCATATCTCCTCAAAATTTATCTCTTCAAAATACTGAAAACTGAACTGATATCCTGACAGTTGGATCCACAGTGATGATAAATGTTATTTCAAAAATGACTTAACTAAAATAATTCCAGTGTGCCACCATCAGAGTTCACACAGAAATGAAACGTGGCAATTTCAATGCTATCTTCTAGAAGAATGGATGGGTCTTCAAAGCATGAGAATTCAAACAGGGGCCCTTTAAATAGGTAGATTATTAATGACTAATGTATTAAATGGGAGACCTATAGGTAACGATATTCAGTGCTTAAGCAGCCTACATACAACTTACAGTCTTTTTCTTCAAACAGAAGAGAAAACCTATTTTAAAAGTCTCTTATGTTTTTTCTATGGTTTCTGAATTACTTGTAGGAAGCTCTGACTTAGTTGTATAGAATTTGATATATGTATCCACCATTAAATCTAGATCATGTTTTATATCAAAATTTATGTTAAGCAAAGCCAAGTTACTTGACCTTTGTTTGGTCTGTCAAAGTGTTCCTCAGGTATGTTTGCAGATGCTTTCACCCATTTTCATAATGTTCATTCTCAAACTTCATCATGGGAAGAATACATAAGACCTCCAAAAATGCATAAACATTAGGAAAAAACTTGATGTCAGGCAGATGGAGCACTTCCTAAATGGTAGAAGGAAGCTCTATATCTTTCCCTCGGTGTTTCCACTTGATTCTCCAACAATGAAGCTCAGCTGAGAGTGTGTAAGGATCAGGGAAGTCATTTCTGTACATGTCAGCATGGTGTTTCTCTGAAATATTGAATTTGAGCTGTCCCATGACAGAGATCACCAGAGATAAGCATTTAAGAGCTTTGAGGTGCTGTTCTGAGAATATATCTTTAAGTTCCTGAATAATGTGCTACACTGTTGGAACACTTAGGGTTTCTTTACAGTAACTCTCAGAGGTTAGTTGAGATTCCAGATTACCTTGCTGAGTCCTGTGGAATTTGCCAGGGAGTTTCATTTGAATATCAAGTTTTGTTGCCAAATTTTTGGCTTCCTCAAACCAAAATTCATGATAATCTTCAATATTTTCCATCACTTCATTGCATGAATGCAGCATTGCAGTCAAGCTGCTGGCTGCAAAGAAGATATCAGAGATTTCCCTCTGGAGATTTTTCCCAAAGGCTCTTGTAAAGATAGGACATTCTTAAGAAAGAACAATGGTAGCAATGAAATCAAAATCTGTTGCTGCACTACAGAGTACAAATGCTCAGCCAGCTATACAGTTTCTCCACCTAACATTTGCGCCACTATTTATACCATCTAAACATATAGCAAGTGCTTGCAGGAGATCCACTAAAATTTCAAATGCATCATGCCTGCCTGTCCACTAAGAATGGCAAATTTCCTTCAGTTCATTTCCCCTTTCCACATTGCTCTGAAAAAGGACAGAAATTACATTGTCAAGATCTAAAAGTAGTTGTGATCAATGGAATTAAGTATAAACTTTCTCAATTGTTCCCAATGCAACAGATACTCGCATCACAGGCACTGATTTTGCTAACCACATATTTAAAGCACAGGAAGAGCAGAGTGTGTAGACAGCTTGGGGATATTTCTCTTGAAGTCTAGAAGTAACAACTTACATTTTGGAAGAAAATCTACTGGACATAATGTAAACCTGTCCACGATAGTACTCCATGTTCACTCTCCACTTCTCAGTTATTGTAGTGTGAAATTTCACAGCCAAAATTTCTGTATCAGCTTTATAAGGCAGGCAACCCACAAATTCCTCTCTCAGATTATCAACAAACCTCTCTCAGATTCATCGACAAACCTCTCCAACATGGGCAGGTGCTCTTCCCCTGCTATGTCCACCACATCATCAGTGATAATGGAAAAGAAGTGTGAGTCTTTCACTTCCATGAGGGTTTCTTCCTGAATGCAGCTTTTGCATATCTGTAGCATCTGTTTCTGCTGTGTTTTCAAACAGAACAATGTGTTAACAGCTGTTGTTTCAAAGCACTTTCTCAGAACCTCTTCACCAGAATTTATTTGGCACTCCAGCAGTGCTTGAAAGTTATCAGGAGTAAAGAGAACTTTGGGGAGTTCATCAGCCTCATGTCCATCCAGAGGTATATTTTGTTTTCCCAGAAGAATCAAAATTTCAAATAAAGATTTTAGGTATTCTTTGTTTTCCTTCTCTTCAATGGTTAAAAGTAAAATATCTTCATCCTGTTCTTCACCCCTTCTTCTGCACTGGGATGCTGAGTATTGCTGTTGTTTGATTCTCTGTTTTTGTTCCTGTCACAAGTTTCAACAATTTTTCTGTTTCAGTGTCCTGATTTCATCTTCACTCAATTCAATTGTTTTCTGTGTCTACTACGTGGATTGCTCAAATGAATGGTAAGATAAAATATTGTTAATATAGAATTATCCTGAAGAACTGTCCTATAAGGACTACTTCTACAGATCATAGAGGTCTCAAAGTGTTTGGCATATAACCGATAATGTTATTTAGCTGGTCAGGTGTTTTACCTTATAAGTCTGCTCTCCTACAATTTTCCACCCACTTATGGCATTTTGCCAGGTCCTGCAGAACCTAAAGAAGGTCAGATTGGATGGCATGCTTTTCTGTGTGCAGTGAGAGCATCACAGAAGTTTGGCATTGCCACCCACCCGCTGGACCAGTCTTCCCCTCCCTGCCTCCTCAGGGCAGCCTGCTGGCCCATCGGACCAGGGAGGGGAGCCAGGCCAGCTGGCTCAGCAAGGCCAGTGTGTCAGGGGGATATTGAGAGGTTTTTTTTATAACTGATTCTATCTCTTTACTTGTGATTATTCTGTAAAGTTCATCAATTTCTTCTTTCATCAATGTAGGCTGCATATGTGTTTCTAGGAATTTGCCCATTTCCAGTAAATTATCCTTCTTGTTGGCATATAATTTTTCAAAGTATCCTCTTATGATACTTTTTATTCTTGTGAGGTCACTGGTCATATCCTCTTCCTCATTTCTTATTTTGTGTCTTTCCATCTTCTCTCTTTTTTCCTTAGTCTAACTAAGAGTTTGTCAATTTTATTGATCTCAAATTACCAGGTTTTGGTTTTATTTTTTCTAGTGTTTCTTATTTTCTATTTCATTTAGCTCTACTCTAATCTTTGGTAGTTCCTTCTACTTCTTTGGAATTAGTTTCTTGTTCTTTTTCTAATTCCTCCAGGTGGGCAGTTATGTCTTCGAATTTAGTGCTTTCTTCTTTTTTGATACATGCATTTAGGGCTATGAATTTCCCTCTCAGTACAGCCTTTGCTGCATCCCATAGATTTTGATATGTTTTGATGTCATTTTCATTTGTTTTGATATAGTTACTGATTTCTTTTTAAATTTCTTCCGTGACCCACTTTTTGTCTAAGAGTATGTTGTTTAACTTTCATATATTTGTACCTAATCTGGCTCGCAGGCTCTTACTGGTTTCTGACTTCATTCCATTGTGGTCAGAGCAATTAATTTGCATAATTTCAATTTTTTTAGTTCATTGAGAATTTTTCTGTGGCCTAGTATGTGGTTTATCTTGGAGAGCAATCCATGTGCCCTAGAGAAGAGTGTGTAGTCTGCTGTATTTGGGTGTAGTGTTCTGTATATGTCTATTAGGTCCAGATGTTCTAATGTATTATTCAAGATCTTTGTTCCTTTATTGATTGTGTGTTGAGATATTCTGTCTAATGGTGATAATGGTGTATTAAAGTCCCCCACTATAATTGTGGAGGCATCTATTTTTCCACTGAGTTTTTCCAGTGTTTGTCGCGTATATTTTGAGGAGCCCTGGTTAGGTGCATAAATATTTATGATTGTTCTTTCTTCTTGAAAGATTATCCGTTTCATTAATATATAGTGTCCATCTTTGTCTCCTACAATATTTTTGCATTTAAAGTCTATTTTGCCCAATATTAGTTAGTTAATCTCACCTTTTTTGGTAAATGATTGACTGTAAGATTGTTTTCCAGCCATTCACTTTCAGCCTTCTGGAATCCCTAGGTCTAAGGTGGGTGTCTTGTAGACAGCATATAGATGAGTCATATTTCCTTATCCATTCTGCCAGTCTGTGTCTCTTGACTGGTGAGTTAATCCATAAACATTCAGTGTTATTACTCTCAAGGAATTACCTAAATTAGCCATATTTTCTTTGGTTCTATGTATGCCATATATTTTTTCTTTCTTTGTTTTCTTTTTAGTTATTTTTACACTCTCCTCCAACTATCTTTCTCCTGTTTTTTCCTTTCAACCTGCAGAACTCCCTTTAGTAGTTCTTGAAGGGCACATTTCTTATTGGCATCCCCTTTTAATTTCTGTTTATCTGTGAATATTTTGAGCCCTTCATCATTTTTGAATGCCAGCTTTGCTGGGTAGAGAATTCATGGCTGGAAGTTTTTTTCTTTTAGTATTTTGACTATGTCATACCACTGTCTTCTTGCCTCCATGGTTTCAGATGAGAAATCAGCACTTAATCTTATTAAGCATCCCTTGTATGTGATGTTTCTTTTTTCTCTTGCTGCCTTCAGTATTTTCTCTGTCTTGAGCATTGGACATTTTGAGAAATATATGTCTTGGCATAGGCCTGTTGGGATTTATACTGTCTGGGGTGTGCTGTACTATCTGGACATATACATCCATCTCCCTCAGTAAGGTTGCTAAGTTTTCAGGCATTATTTCCTTCAACACTCCTTCTGTCCCCTTTCCCTTCTCTTCTCCCTCCGGGATGCCTATAATGCATATGTTTGTGCAATTTGTGTTGTCATTGAAATCCTTAAGTTCCTGCTAGATTTTTTCTATTTTTTTTTAACATATCTGTTCTATCTGTTTGATTTCAAATGTACTGTCTTCCACATTGCTAATTCTTTCCTTTGCCTGTTCAAATCTGCTGTTATGTGCTTCCAGTATCTTTTTGATTTCTTACATTGTGCCATTCATCACCTTCATATCCTGTATCTTTTTATGTATGTTTACAGTTTCTTTAGTATGCCCTCCCAGTCTCTTATTATCTTTAATCTCTTCCTTCACTTCATTAAGTTGGTCCATGATATTCATTTGTACAGCTTTGATTAATTGTTTGATGTTCTGCATCTCTTCCTGGTTTTTGGTTTGTTCATTGGACTGGGCCATGTCTTCCTGTTTCTTGGTGTGGTTTGTAATTTTTTGTTGCTCTCAGGTCATCTTTTTATCTTGATGGGTTTATTCAGTTGATTAGCTTCTTTCTCTTCTCTAGGGTTTTATTCAGCTGCTGTTTTTGTGTGTGTATTAAGTTTTCCTTTTGACACTTTGTTCTTCCTGTTCTATTTCCTTGCTGATTTCTATGTTCCCTTGAAGGATAAAGATTAGGACCAGGGAAAGTGAAAGAGGTAAGAAAAGAAAAAGGATAATAGTAATAATAATAGTAAAAGTTAGAAAAGGAACATTCTAAGACCTAGGAAAATGAATAGTTAACTCCTGCAAGCAGTGTAGAGTAATAGGAATAATAAACTGGAGTACCTACAATGAAATGGGAAACTGAATAGCAAAAAATAAATAGAATGAATTTAAAGGCCAGAATGAGGAGAAGAGAGAGAAAGAGAAAAGAAAGGACAAGAAGAAAAAAGTTAATAAAAGAAAGAAAACAGAATAGATGACATAGAAATAAAAACCAGAAAAATTGATGACTAAATAAAGAGAGGTGAAATGTAAGAACAACAGCAGAAAGCAGAGGGAAGGAAAAGAGATAGTGTTGGTAGACAAAATCAGTATACACAGGGAAG
>JAQZBX010074820.1:0-14699 GCA_029593785.1 Cabassous unicinctus
TCACCAGGATTCGATCCTGGAGACTTCCGATGTAGGAGAGAGGTGTTCTGCCACCAGCGCCACCTCGGTTCCTGGTTTTCGGAGCATCTCATCTTGTCTCTCCCCTGTGTCTCTCTCCTGTTAGTCATCATCTTGCTTCTTGGCTCCCGGGGCCTGGCGGCTCACCGGCACACAGAGCCTGGCAGCCCATGTGCCTTCTGTATATATGTTTTTATTTTACCGGGAGGTCCCGGGGATCGAACCCAGGTCCCTCCATATGGCAGACAGACGCCCAACCATTTGAGCCACATCTGCCCCCGTGAGTAGTCTTGGGACAATTGCATGTCACAGTGGGTGTAGCTGGTAGGGCAGTTTGAACATCTGGCAAAAGTATAGCTGGGAGAAGGGGCTTCTCTCTATTTTCTGCTTCTCAACTCATTAGGGCCTCCGTCAAGTTCTCGGGAGAAGGTTAACATGGAACACTTCTCAGGGAGAGATGAGTATGCTGGTCCAAGCAATTGGACACAGGGATAGGGGAGCGAGAGAGAGAGCAGAAATTGTTACCACCCAAATAGGCTCACTACCTGATATGCACAGAAGTCAATGCTGTGACACCAGGATTTCTAGAAAAGAGTTTTTTGCAAAGCCAGCCCAGCAAGAGACAGGAGGTTAGCTTCAGATCTGTCATCTCAAGCTGAAGAGGTTTGGGATTTTTATGTGATTCGGAGAGGGTTGGTCTAGGGGAGCGACACAGGGTGGGGTGAGATGACATGGGTCAAGGGGCAGGGTTAAAAGTGGAACATGCGCTGTTATAAATCATGCTAGTTCATGCTTTACATGTTCAAAAATAGTAGTTTAGTATGATGAATGGGTGTGATTTTTACTATTATAATTAGGTATAGGCAACTTCAGGGCAGGGCTTCTTCTGTTGGTGCATACTCCCCTGGCTAGAACTGGTCACAGCCAGCTTTAGCAGGTGCTACAAGAGAAGAGGAAAACAGGAACTTGTCTTGTGGTGAAGCAAGCTTCTTCTTTTTTTTTTTTGCCGGGAGGTCCTGAGGATCGAACTCAGGTCCCTCCATATGGGAGATGGACGTCCAACCATTTGAGCCACGTCTGCCCCCCAGAAGCAAGCTTCTTATGCATAAACATAAGGAGATGGGAACTCTAAGAAAAGGGAAATGGAAAATTCTGCAAGCCAGTAAGGGAGGGGCTACTTTGGAAAGTGGGTTAGTAGGTGGCGGTTTCAGAATCTCGTCAACTCGTGGTTGTCAAGATAAGCCAAATACAGATAAGAATCTGTACCAGGCTCACCTGTGCAGTCTGTCTTCAGCGTGTCTGTACCCCAAGTCACTCTGTGCAATCTGGACTGGATGTCCTCTATGTCTGGAATACAGTGGTTGTCCTGGGATTTCCTTTTACCACCCTCCTGTTTAGATCTTCTGTTTCCTGGGTCTCATGACTTCCTCTTGGTAAATTCTCTTGTTTTTGTGTAGCACATCCTTCAATACCTTGGATACATGGGTGGTAAATTTTTGTGTCCTTGCATTTCTACAAATGTCTTTATTCTACCTTCCATACCTGATTGTTTAGCTGGGTGTAGTATTCTAAGTTGGAGATAATTTCCCTTTGAAACATTAAAAGCATTTCTTCTTGCCTATAATGTTGCTGTAAAGATGTCAAAGGTTGAATGTGACTTGCTTTTGCTTTCTAGAAGTTTGTAGAATCTTCTCTCTTTCTCCAGTGTTCTGAAATTTCACAAAGATACACCTTGGTGTGGATCTGTTTTCAGCCTTTTTGCTGGACCTGGTGGGCCTGTTCAGTCTAGCAGCATGTGTCCTTTAGATCTAGAACTATTTCATTGATTTCTTCTTCTTTATTTTTGTGTTTTCTTTCCTTGAAACTTCTATTATTTGGATGTTGGACCTCCTGGTCTGTTCTCTAGTTTTTCTTTTTTTCCTTTTAAATTTTTATTCTGATAACATATATATAACCTAAAATTCCTCATTATAACAACTTTCAAGTGTACAATTTGGTGGTGTTAATTATATTCACACTGTTTTGCTACCATTACACCATGCATTACCAAACCTTTGCTATTATGTTTTTAATTTCTAATAGCTTATTTTTCTGTTGATTTGTTTTCTGAATATTCATTTTTTATAGTATCCTGTTCATGTTTCATGGAAACAAAAATCTTCTCTATGTCTCACATGATATCAATGTTAATTTGTTTATTTGTTATTTTTTTTAGTTTATCTCTCCTTGTTCTCTGATTGCCTCAGGTTGCTTTTCCCTTTGGTTTGTTTGGTCTTTATCTTCTACATCAGAGACTTTCTCAGCTGCCCAGTGATCCTTCATTTGATTGTTATGTACTTTATGGTTTGAGAACCACTGTTAGATTGTCCTCTAGTTTTTTTGAAGCTTTACCATTCCAGCCAAGATCCCTCAGAGAAAAACTACAGAAATGTCAGTATTTTTGCCAGAAGAATCAGAGCTTTACTCTCTCAGTTAAAAGCCTAGCATTTTTCTTGAATGAAATGTAGTATGACAGCAGCCTTGGAAGTGGCTTCACAAATAATTCAATACATGTTCCACTCCCCTATTATGCTTATTTATACCCATCTTACATTCCCGCACTTATTGCCAATGCTTCTGTCGTTCCTGTTTAGGTTGGAGAGAAACCTGGTACTGGCCATCAGGAACTTGACCCTGTCCTTGGCTCTTCTTATCTGCTGGGCAGATGTAGGTAGAAGCCAACACCCTGGACCCAGAGCAGAAATTATTGTCTCTTTGTGGAAGCCTGCAGCAGTCTGGAAAGGCTCCTGTCCAAGGCCAAACCATCTTACATAGACCACTGTACTGCTGCGCCAAACAGGAAGGGGTGTGTGTATGAGTATGTGTGTGTGTAGAAGTGCTGAGGCTATGTAAAAGGAAGCCAAGGGTATGGGGTGTGGAGGCAGAGGGAGGGAAATCAACTCATATTTAAAAAGGGGCATATTTTCTTTTCTATAAAGATATTTTTATTTCAATAAAAACAAAAAACAAAAAAATAAAGTATAATATATGAGCTTATGTATTTTAATATGTTTTTGATAAATCTCTATATCATTTGGCCATTTAAACATTTTTTACAAACTTTCTATCATGTGTCAGAGAATGGGATGGGTATGCAAATATAATAAGGGTGATTTCACATAGAGTAGTAATAATAATAATAATAATAAAATAATGGTTTCCAAGTATTAAGAACCTAATACTATCTGTCAAGCACTTTTTATATATCTCTTTTAAGGCTCAAAACAACCTTATGAGGTAACTTCTATTATTAATTTGTTTTTACAGATGTGAAAACATAGATGTGGATAGGTTGAGGAATTGCCCAATGTCACAGAGCTTCATTGTAACACAGGTAATAAGTTTCAGAGCTAGGATTCAAGCACACGTCTTTTGATGGCTCTATAGCCCCCACTCTCATCCTTGGTTACATGTATTCTAGTTTCTGACTCTATGCATTTGTTTGTTCCAATAATTTCATATCAGCAAGATCATAAAATATGTGTCCTTTTGTGTTTCGCTTGTTTCATTTAACATGCTGTCTTCAAGTTTCATCCATGTTGTTGCATGTATCAGAACTTCATTCCTTTTCATGAATAAATAATATTCCATTTTATGTATATACTGCATATTGTATATCTATTCATCTGTTGATGGACACTTAAGTTGCTCCCAACTTTGGGCAGTTGTAAATATTGCCTCTGTGAACATTAGTGTGTAAATATTTGTCTAATTCCTGCTTTCAAATCTTTTGGGTATATACAGAGAAGTGGGATTGTTGGGTCACAGGGTGGTAATTCTATATGTAACTTTCTGAGGAATAACCAAATTGTTTTCCATAGCAGCTGCACCATTTTACATTGCCATCAAAAATGAAAGTTCCCATTTCTTTATACATCCTCCCCAAAACTTATTTTCCTTTTTTAAGAGTAGCCATTCTAGTAGGTGTGAAATGGTATCTCATTATGGTTTTGATTTGCATTTCTCTAATGGCTAATGATATTGAACATCTTTTCATGTGATTTTTGGCCATTCGTAGATCTTCTTTGGAGAAATGTCTATTCAAGTCTTTTGCCCATTTTTAAATAGGGTTATTTGTCTTTTTGTTGTTGCGTTGTAGGATTTCTTTATATATTCTGGACCTCAAATCCTTATCAGATATGAGGTTTCCACATATTTTCTACCATTCTATAGGTTGTCTTTTTACTTCCATGACAAAGTCCTTTGATGAACAAAAGTTTTTAATTTTGATAAGGTCCCGTTTATCTATTTTTTTCTTATGTTGCTTATAACACCAATCCTGCTCAAACTCTTCCAAAAATACTGAAGAGGGAACACACTGTAACTCATTCTATGAGACCAGCAGCACCCTATTTTGAAAGCCAGATAGTGATACCACAGAAAAAAAATTACAGACCAATATCCCTTATATAGATGCAAAAATTCTCAGCAAAATATTAAAATACTAGCAAACCAAATGCAACAACACATTAAAAGAATTATACAACACATACAAATGGGATTTATTCCAGGTGTGCAAGGGTGACTCAACATAAGAAAATCAATTAATGTAACATGCCACATTAATGGCATGTTAAAGGGGAAAAAACCACATAATCATCTCAACTGATGCAGAAAAGCATTTGACAAAATTCAGCACTTGTTCTTGGAAAAAAAACACTTTGAGAACTAGGAATAGAAGGAAATATCCTCAGCTTGATAAAGGACATATATGAAAAACCCACAGCTAACAATACTAACAATACTCAATAGTGAAAAGTGAAAGCTTTCCCTCAAAGATCAGAAACAATACAAGGATGCCTACTTCTACCACTGTTATTCAAGATTATACAGTATTCTCTTTTACATCACAACTTTCCCCATGGCAGTTTCGATATATCACAGGTCAACATAAGAAATTAAATGGGAATTTGGGGGGAGTTTTGCAGAAGCCACAGACAACATGCAAAGGCCAGCAGACAACACAGAAAAAGTTTAGAAACTCAGAAATGCATAAAATATATGCATAGTATTGTAAAAATCAACATATTTTTTAATACCATAAATATACAATTCCTTTTTTATAGTTAAAATAAGTAAAAAGTTTGCAAAAAGAACACGGAATCCAGCAGACGAGGGGAGTAGGTGTAGCTCAGTGGTTGAGCGCCTGCTTTGCTCGTATGAGGTCACAGGTTCAATCTCTAGTACCTCCCCCCAAAAAAGTAGGGGATGGGGAGCAACCCAGCAGATGACACACAAAGGCTAGAAATGTAGAGATATCTTTAAAAGTTTAGTAACTGGGAAGCGGATGTGGCTCAAGCGGTCGAGCACCTGCTTCCCACATAGGAGGTCCCGGGTTCGGTTCCCCAGTGCCCCCTAAAAACAAACAAACAAAAAAACCAAAAAAACAACTCAGGGGAGCCGATGTGGCTTAGTGGTTGAATTCTAGCTTCCCACTTACAAGGTCCCTAAGTTCAATCCTGAGACCCCGGTACCTCAAAATAAAAAAAAATAAAAAAAAGAAAAAGAAAAATGTTTAGTAACTTGTAAATGCATGAAAATGTAAGTACTACTGTTATGTGATGAAATTACTGTTTTGGCTTTTTATTTTTAACAAAAATGATTGGTTTGCAGACCAGTAAGATTTTGGTTTAAAACTTAATTTTTGTCTCTGTTCCTTCCCTCAGGTGTATTTGGTGTCAGAAAACAGTACATGATGAGTGCATGAAAAACAGCCTAAAGAATGAAAAGTGTGATTTTGGAGAATTCAGAAGCCTCATCATTCCACCAAGTTATTTAACTTCCATTAATCAAATGCATAAAGACAAAAAAACAGATTATGAAATGGTAATTAGAGTTTATTTTTCTTCTGTAATTTATTTCTAGACATTTACTAAGACAATGTATGAGAAGATTAAGAGTGTGTGTGTATTTGTGTGTGTGTGTGCATGAGAGAGAAGAATCGGAGCCTGGAATAAAATAAACTGAAACAAAAGGTCAGGAGGAAGGGGAAAATAAAAGACCATTATTATTATTATTTTTAAAGATTTATTTATTTATTTATTTATCCCCCCCTTGCTGCTTGTGTTTTACTGTGTCCATTCGCTGTGTGTTTCTTCCGTGTCCGCTTATCTCCCCCTTGCTGTGAGGTCCTGCTGCATCAGCCCACCGCGCCGCGCAGCCGGCCTGCTCTCACAAGGAGGCCCCGGGAAGCGAACCCGGGGCCTCCCATATGGTAAGCGGGAGCTCTATCCATTGAGCCACACCCACTTCCCAAAAGACCATTATTGAAGCTGTAAAATTCTACCCACTTCCTAGAGTTGTGTCACAAGTTTTGACTCCTGAGTTCTTTTTGTCTAAAATGAAAGTGGAAATGTTATGTTAGTGGTTTCTGAATGACTACTGGCATCTGAATCAGTTGTGGAGGTTTTTAAAAATACAGATTCCTGAGCCCACCCTCAGTCCCCATGTTTGATTTAGTAGGTCTAGGGTAGGTCCCAGGAATCCATATTTTGGGGGGAACATCTGATCCTGATTTTTGTCAGTGAAAAAGGACCATAGATTTTCCTCACACATTTTTCTAAAAGAATTTTCCCATTTGTAACCTTACATAGGCTACCTAGAGATAAGTTTACATTTACATTGCACATTACATGCTCCCACAGATAGTGTTGAACATTAAAACCGTTGGCAATAGTTTGCAGTTTGTAGGTATGTGTATGAAACTATGCAATGTTTTTCTGCCTGTATATATCTCTTACAGGAATGATTATAATGATTTATAGATTTATTTCCTACTTGAATATGCCAAAATAGTATAATGTATAATATTACCTGTACAGTATGTATTAATAACAGAAATGAACCGCTACACAATTTTGTTTTCTTAAACTTAAATTTGTAGTAAAAAAACTACAGTTCTACACACTGGTTTGGGGATGTCAAGTGTGTTTATGGCAACCTTTCTTTTCCTTCTGGGACTTCCATATTGCATATATTGGCACACTTGATGGTGTCCCATAGGTATCTTAGGTTCTGTTCACTTTTAAAAGTTATTTTTTCTTTCTGCTCCTCAGCCTGAATCATTTCAGTTGTCCTGTCTTCGAGTTCACTGATTCTTTTTTCTGTCAGCTTTAGTCTTCTGTTGAAACTTTCTAGGGATTTTTAAAATTTCAGTTATTATAGTCTTCAATTCTAGTCATTCCTTTGGTTCATTTTAAAAATTTCTGTCTCTTTAGTGAGATTCTGTTATGTTCATTCATCGTTTTCCTGATATCTTATAGTTATTTCTCTGTGCTTTCTTTTATATCCTTGAGCATATAGGGAATCTTTTTTTTTTATTTTTTTTTTTTAAGTCTTTGACTGGTGTGTCCAAAGCCTGGTCTTCTTCATTGATGGTTTCTGGATTTTAATTTTATTTCTCTGGATGGGCCATCATTTCCTGATTCTTTTTTTGTTTTGTAATTTTTTGTTGCACATTGTGAATTTTAATATTTTAAATATTTTAAAGTGTTAACTCTGGGATTTAGTACCTGAGCTGTCCATCTGTTCCTTAAGTTTTCATTCAGTTAATGATATGACAGAGATTCCCTTGAGTGTGAGGAACTGAAAAAAACAAACAAACCAATGCAAAAAACACCATTCATAATCTGTAAATTGGCTCTACTTTGGTGCTTTCCTTCAGAGTTTAGCTCTCCTATCAAGAAGATCAGTTTGAGGCAAAAGTGAAGAGCAGGGTCCTCTCTGTCTTTTCTGAGCCTGGGTCTTCTGCTGGTCTTGTGTCTGCCCATGGCCTTAGGAATTCCCCCATTTACAGGAATTTGAATAGCCCCTCTATTCCTGATGAAATGATGAGTTTGACTTTCTTCCCCTCCAAGGTGCTCTATTGTATGACTTAAAGCAGGTAATCCTTGGCCTCACACTGCTTTGACTTAGTTGTTTTTTTACACTGCTTTAGCTATCTGCAAGCAGCTTCTGCCTGCAGGACAGATTCTGGGAGGGTGAGCCAGAGACGGGTGTCCTGCTTCATTCTTTCAGGCTGCCACCTGACAGATTGGCACCAACTAACAAGACAGTCCAGTATGTGCATTGTGGTTACCTTGTTCCCTCCAGAACAGGGCCAGGGACTCACAATGGTCACACATGTTGGTCCAAATTGTGCCTTGAAGAGGGGAGGGGAGGGGAGGGGCGAGCAAGGGTGCCATGAGCTTTTCCTACCATTTTTAAAGCTGTGTTTTCTTGATTTGGCCCTTGCCCGGTTACTGCAACCCTTTAACTTTTTTCCAGAGTTTTGAGAATGATGTCTCTCCCAGTTTTTGCTAGTTCTCCAAAGATTCTATGGGGAATTGGCACCCTGGAGTGACTTATACCACCATCTTGGTCAATCGGAAGTCCAAAATCCCCTTCATTCACTTTGAATGAATATTCTGGCTGGATCCTATTATTAACTTAAATCCAGTAGCATCCAGATTTGGACATACCAACCATCCCATGTGAACCCCCTTATCAGTCAGCTATTTGCACAATAATGCTGTGTAAGATATCACACAAGACACTGTGGCTTAATACAGTGATCATTTATTCTCAAGGATCTGCAGGGGACCCTGGTTCAGGCTGTGGTAGCTGGAGTTCAGCTTAGCTAGGCTGGGCTTTTGCTAAGTGGCTCTGTTTTCAGCTGCAGGTGTGGGTGGGCTTGGCGCTTTGCTCAGGTACTTTCCATGTGTTTTAATTTGGAGGTTCAGGTTGAAGGGATAGCAGCTATCTGGGGGAAGCTCTTTTTGTGATGATGTCAGAAATACAAGAGGACACACCCAACTACACAAGTACATTTCACACTCCTGTTTGTATCATGTGTGCTAACACCCCATTGTCCACAGCAAGTCACTTGGCTGAGTCCAAAGTCAAAGGGCAGGGCGGCAAAGTCGTACAGCAAAGGGCATAGATATGGAAAGGTGTCAGTGAAGAATTGATGCTAATAATTTCGTCTGTCACACCTCCCAAACCTAACATTTGCCTGTACAATGGGTCTGTAAATTAATGAGATGTGTGTGTATGTGAGCACATGCAGCTTATGAATTTAGTATCATTACTTTAAAAAATTATGAGCGCATTAAAATGCTCATTGTAAGAATATATTGGGGGAGGCAGCCAATAAAAAAGGTAAAAACAACTGTAAAAAAGAATGTTAGAACTTAATTGACCCTGGGCCTAAAAAATGTGGACACATTATAATTCTCTTGGTTAGACAGATTTAGTACCTTTTTGTGGTTATTTTTTTTTTTTTTTGAAAGGTGCTCTTACCCTTGCCCCTTAAGTTTCTTTGGCCAACATAATTTGAGATACAGGCTGTCCTCTCCTAACCTTCACTGTCTTATCTTGTTAAAACGGTATCCAGTGTGGTGATAAGAACTCTCTGGTGTCTGCTTTGAATAGGTATCTATATGCAGCCCATTCTTCTTTCACTGATCCTTAAACTCTCTGTATGATTTGTGAATTCCTTCTAAAAAAAAGAGATGGGAAACCCACACAAATAACAATATTAGTTATGTTAGGGTGCTCTGAATATGGGTGGTAGCATTCTTCCTTTCCATGTTCTTAAATGTTGTCAAATTGGTTTTGCAGCTTTTTCAGGCTATCTGAAGAAGACCTTCAAATAGCACATCAATTAAAATAGGGAAACAGTCTTTGCCACTGCAGTGCCATCCTCTCCCTATGCCCAGTAGATTCATTGGGATCCCTGGCAACTCCTCAAATAATTAACCTTGGTGGCCTTGAGTTTCTTCCCCGGACCTGGTTCTGCTCTCTACTCTGCCACCTTGTGGGCTTATTGGGAATTGCGTCTTCCTCATGGAAACCTTTTGACTCACCTAACTCTGGCTGTTGCTTATAGGAGAGTGGGAGGGTGGGGGAGAATTGGCTCCATCAGAGTGACACCCACAATCAGGTGACCTTGCTCTTTGAGTTTCTTTTACAGCCCTCTCTTTTGGGACAATATCCTCAGAGGCCAAGCTGAAGGACATTTTTTTTTTCTTTTTCTTTTTTTAAGGAGTTACCGGGGATTGAACCCAGGACCTTGCACCTGGGAGTCAGTCACTTAACCACTGAGCTACATCTGCTCCCCTGAAGGGCATTTGAAAGGCCCCATCAGTATCCACCTGAGACAGTGAACCAGCACCCCAGGGTAGAATATATGCCTCTGACTCTCTCCATTGTTACCTCTGCTCTGAAGTCTACCAGAGGCTGGATTTTGCTTTTTTTAAAATATAAAAGCAATACAAGCTTACTTAGACTTATAATGGAGGAGACATGTTAAAAAAGTAAACAAATACAGTATTTATACAGTATGGTGAGTACTGTGAGATGGAGAGTAATGATGGTGGTGGGGAGCAGGGAACCTTCATTAAGCAGACTGGTAAGGACAGACTTGCCTGAATAAGAGAAATTTCAAAGTGAAACCTGGAGGATGAGAAGGATCCAGTCATTAAAAGATGGAGGAAGAGCACATGCAAAGGTCCTGGGGTGGGAAAGAACTTAAGATGAAAGTAACTGGCTAGATTGGAGTGAGCTGGAGGAGAGTGGCTGACAGGGTTGGAGAGGGCAGCAGAGGCAGATAATACAGAGTCCTATAGCACATGGTAAGGAGTCTGATTTTGTTCTGAGTTCAGTGGGAAGGTACTGAGGATTCTTAAGCAGGGAAGTGGTGAGATCCAATATATATTTCATATTTTTATTTTAAGATCTACTTTACTGGTGTTAGAGAATGGATTGAAGAGAATGGAGAGAAACTGGGATAGCAATTGAGAGTCTGGTGCAGGAAGCCAGGTAAGGGGTAAGCCTAATTTCAGGTGGTAGCAAAAGAGATGGAAGGATCTAGATCCATGCTGTTCAAGAGGGTAGCCACAAGCCATAGGTGGCTACTGAGCACTTGAAATGTGCAAGTGTAAAACACATACTGAATTTCGAAGACTTGATACAAAAAAAGATATAAAATATCTCATTGATATTTGTTCACATTGATTACATGTTGAAATAATATTTTGGATATCTTGGGTAAAGGAAAATATAATATTAAAATTTCACCTGTTTCTTTGTTTTTTTAAATTTAGCTACTAGAAAATTTAAAATTACATTTTTGATTTGCATCTATTGCTCACATTATGTTTCTATTGGACAGCGCTGATATTGATAGAAGTTACTCATTTAAAAAATACTTTTATAGCAAATTTACATATGACACAATAGAAATATATAGCTAGATATAGCTTTTCCTGGTCCACAGAAGATGTTTATTTATTTTTATTTTTATTTTTTTTAAAGATTTATTTATTTTATTTATTTATCCCCCCCTCGCTGCTCATGCTGCCGTGTCCACTTGCTGCGTGTCCTCTCCGTGTCTGCCCACCTCCCCACCGCTGTGAGGTCCCGCCGCACCAGCCCACGGCGCTGCGGGAGCCGGCCTGCCCTCCCAAGGAGGTGCCAGGAAGCTAACCCAGGGCCTCTCACATGGTAAACGGGTGCCTTATCCATTGCGCCACACCCGCTTCCTGCCGCGAGGTTGCTGCATCAGCCCACCGCACCACTCAGGCCGGCGTGCCCTCACAAGGAGGCCCCGGGACGCGAACCCGGGCCCCCCACATGGTAAACGGGGGCTCCATTCACCGAGCCACACCCGCTTCCCTGTTTATTTGATATAACAAAATAATAGCATTAGTGTTAGCTCCAACCACAAAGAACAAAAGGAATGAAAATTTGACAATGTGCATAGTAAAACAAGATGTTTAATGTTACAACTATGTATTCCTAAAATAATGCCTCTAAAATTACTCGATTATGAAAAACTATACAGAAATATAAGGATGTTACTAGCAATAGAGTGCATAAAATTAAACATCAACTTTTGAGCAAATCTGCATACAAGGCAACTTTGCTAACAGTGCATGTTTTCTTATTTTTTCTTGTTTACAATCTGACCAAAATATCTTTATAACAACAGAGTGGGTAGAATATTTAGGTTTAATATCAGTTACACCATATTAGCATAAACTTGGACAACTACAGAGAGGGTATTGTTTTCTGTACGGCTGGCAAAGTGACCGTAGAAACCTCAGATCATTTCTCTGAATTAAGAATTTTATCCAAATAAACACCACATACTTTGCAGACATAGTTTTATTATATATTTAACACTTTCTTTCTGTGATGTTTATAGATGATTTGAATTTCAAAGTACTTCAGCTTTTTGAGATTTTATTGTCTTTATAAAAATAACCTTAGGTCTGAGGTAAGGCTCCTTACAGTCTTAAATCATATTGCATAAGGGTCCATGAAAGATGAAGGTATACTTCTGAGAAAATAGGGCATAATGGGAAGAGCACAAATTATGAGTTTGAAGACAAAAGATTTAGACTGCCTTAGCATCCATTAGTGGGCGAACGTGGACATGATTTCACATTGCTGATCCTCACTTAAACCTTTTCGTAAAATGGACATGGGTAATGGTGAATAGAACTAACTGCTATGCAACTCATCCCTCATCCCTCCTCCTTAATCGCACCCCCTAAGGTAAATACTATTATCTCCTTTACAGATCAGGAAACTGAAGTTCAGAAAGAGAAAGTGATTTTCCTCAGGTTACAATGCCAGAAAGGGCTAAAGCCAGGATTTGAACCATGGTTTTTCTGGCTCTAAAGTAGTCAGCTAATTCCATCCCCCCCATCATGTCCTTACTAATTTCCCTGCCTACTTAAATTATTGGGAGGGTTAAATTAGATGGGTGATTGGGCTTTGGAAAAATGTCATAAAAATGCAAATATAAGAGATTATTAATTCTTAATGAAACAGTAGGCACATGAACTGAAGCTAAAACACTCTGTTTAAATGAAATGAATATCACATGTTGCTTTCTCAAATTCAAGCTCTGAAAGTCATATTGCAGAGGAATGTTTCTTTCCTCAGGATGAAAATCTACTGGAATTCTGAGGAAAATATGTTGATGGTAATTCTAAAAACCCAGAGCCAGGTGCATTTTGCATCATACCATAAGTCCTGGTAGTCATTGGGCTTGACGTGGCCTCTTTCTAGTAGGCTGGCTCCGTCCCGGGTATTCATTCAGCAGCAGGCAGAGAGAGGAGTTGCACGGCAGGATGAAGAGATTGGTCATGCTTGTGCTCGCACTCATCTTACTGGCTTTCTCCTCAGGTGGGTACTGACTCCAAAACCTAGCCTATTTCTATGAAGACATGATCAACTGGAATAATAGTCTATTTGATATTTTTAAAAGTGATTTTAAAAATGTATAGCTATTTCAATGCTGTCTTTTCAAGAATAGGCTTCTAGAATTGCTATCACCAGGGATAATAATAATAATTTTTTACAGCTTTAAATGTATTTGAGCACAAATTTTCAAAAACTGTGATACATCTTCAACAATATCTTCTTTTAGAGTTTGTATGTGATTGTCAAAATTTAGTACAATTTTATTATCATAATATCTTTTTTTAGGGTTTATGTGTGATTATCAAGTTCAATATAATTTTATTCTCATTGTCATCTTCTAATAACAACTTTAAACTTGATTTAGTGTATTGGGAGTTTCCAAAACCCACAAAAGCCAGCCTTAGGGATGAGAAACACATTGAGCAGAGAAGTAAAGAAAACATGCATTTAAAAAATATTCATTAAATATTACAGCATGGATGAACCTTGAAGACAGCATGTTGAGTGAAATAAGCCAGACACAAAAGGACAAATATTGTAGGATTGCACATATAAAATACCTAGAATAAGCAAATTCATAGAGACAGATAGTAGATTATAGGTTATGAGGGGCTGTGGGGTGGGTGCTGGGGAGTTAATGCTGAATGGGCACAGAGTTTCTGTTTGGGGTGATGGAAAAGTTTTGGTAATGGATGGTGGTGATAGTGGCACCATATTGTGAATGTAATGAATGCCATTGAATTGTATGTCTGAAAGTGGATTAAATAGGAAACTTTGTGTTGTATATATGTTACCACAATAAAAATGTAAAAAAACCCATTAACACCCATTTTTAAAGGAATGGACCATTGCAATAGAAAATATGTTTAACTTGTACAGCTTTTGCTTTGAGTTAACAATATTAGAAACAATTTAAAATTCCTCTTTGAGCCCTCTGGAATGCCAGCTCCTTTGGGACAGGTCCCTGTGAAAGAACTTTTGTGCTCTAACCAAAATTGAACTTGCAAATCCTCTGCCTTGGATGGTAGAGATGGAGCATGAACTCTGTGTGCCAGAGAAATCTCAAGGCACGTCACCCCCTCTTTCAGAAGCCTCCCCGATTCTGAAGGAAAAGCAGGCCAAACAGCTCCTGAGATCCCGGAGACAGGACAGACCAAACAAACCCGGATTCCCTGATGAGCCCATGCGGGTGAGTGCTTGGCTTGGCAATTTTAAAGAAAATGTGGTCATCTGAATGCTCCTTCCTTATGAAACTGGTCCTAGCATACGTTGCTAGAGTCTCAAGTGTAAGGTACATGCCATCTCATAACCTTTTACCCGTGTGCTTTCTCTTCTGGGGGTGCCAATTTGACTCCCCTATTGTGAACATAGCATTTAAAATAGAAATAGTGGTTCTGCATATTATGCATGATTGTTTTGTAAGCTAACAACTTCTCTAATTTTATATA
>JAQZBX010074821.1:0-14011 GCA_029593785.1 Cabassous unicinctus
GTGAAAACACTGGTTTTGCTCTGCCAAGGCTGCAGTTTGATCACTTTTGAAATCTAAGTAAGATTCTTGTTTCTTACAATGCTACACTTGTGTTTTCAATTACACTCATCTGGAAAACACTGCCTTTCCTTTCGTTGGTTGAATGCAGTTAGTTCTTTGCTTTAGAAAACCATAAAAGTGCCATGTTTCATTGGCTGGTTTGCATGTGTATTCATTTACACACAACTTCAAGACACTGATTTATCCTAACTCTTTGTGAATGCAGTACTTAATTCAGTTTTCAAGGGTAAGTA
Source organism: Cabassous unicinctus (assembly GCA_029593785.1). NCBI lineage: Eukaryota > Metazoa > Chordata > Mammalia > Cingulata > Chlamyphoridae > Cabassous > Cabassous unicinctus. Next base: position 294 of record JAQZBX010074821.1, read on the forward strand.
AGATTCTTGTTTGTTTGGATGCTATGTCCCTTTTTTGATGCACATGTTAACACACAGCTAATACCTAAGGCTCAGCCAATGCAGTGATTTCATCAATAAACGAAACTCAATAAGGTTTGTGTTTTATTTGATGCTCTGCCATTTTTTTCATTTAATTCATGTTCAAAACACTGGTTTCACCTAACAGTCTCTGATCTCAGAAGTTAAATCAACTTTGAAAGTTAAGTAAGATACTTATTTTTTGGCTGCTAGGCGATTTCTTTCACTCATTATCAACCAAAAACACATCTTTCACCTAATGCTATGCCAAAATACTGGTTTCTTCAGTTTTCAAAGCGAAGTAATATACTCTTTACAATGGTCACTAGGCAATAATTTTGACTTAAAATGAATGTGAAAACACTGGTTTTTCTATGCCATGGCTGCAGTTTGATCACTTTTGAAATCTTAGTAAGATTCTTGTTTCTTACAATGCTATACATGTGTTTTCAATCACAATCATCTGGAAAACATTTCCTTTCCTTTCGTTGGTTGAATGCAGTTAGTTCTTTGCTTTAGAAAACCATAAAAGTGACTTGTTTCATTGGCTGATTTGCATTTGTATTCATTTATACACAACTTCAAGACACTGGTTTCACCTAACTCTTTGTGAATGCAGTACTTACTTCAAGTTTCAAGGGTAAGTAAGATTCTTGTTTGTTTGGCTGCTATGTCCTTGCTTTGATGCACATGTAAACCCACAGCTTATACCTAAGGCACAGCCAATGCAGTGGTTACTTCACTTTACCAAACTCAATAAGATTTGTGTTTTATTTGATGCTCTGCCATTGTTTTCATTTAATTCATGTTCTAAACACTCGTTTCAACTAACAGTCTCTGAACTCAGCAGTTAATGCAACTTTGAAAGTTAAGTAAGATACTTATCTGTTTGGATGCTAGGCGCTTTCTTTCAATCATTATCAAGCAAAAAACACTGCTTTGACCTAATGCTACACCAAAACACTGGTTTCTTCAGTTTTCAAAACCAAGCAATATACTCATTACAATGACAGCTAGGCTCCAGTTTTCTTTACCAATGAATGTGGAAACACTGGTTTTGCTATGCCAAGGCTGCCATTTGCTCACTTTGGAAATCTAAGTAAGTTTCTTGTTTCTTAAAATGCTATACCTCTGTTTTCAATTAAAATCATCTGGATAATCCTGTCTTTCCTTTACATTTGTTGCAAGCATTTAGTCCTTTGCTTTAGAAAACCATTAAAGAACATGTCTCATTGGCTGATTTGCATGTGTATTCATTTACACACAACATCAAAACACTGGTTTCACCTAACTCTTTGTGAATGCAGTAGTTACTTCAAGTTTCAAGGGTAAATAAGATTCTTGTTTGTTTTGATGCTATGTCCTTGCTTTGATGCACATGTCAACACACAGCTTATACCTAAGGCTTAGCCAATGCAGTGGTTTCTTCACTTTAAGAAACTCAAAAAGGTTTTTGTTTTATTTGTTGCTCTGCCATTGTATTCATTTAAATTCATGTTGAAAACCCTGGTTTCACTTAACAGTCTCTGAACTCAGCAGTTAATTCAACTTTGAAAGTTAAGTTAGATATTATTTGTTTGGCTGCTAGACGCTTTCTTTCACTCTTTACCAATGTAAAAACACTACTTTCACCTATTGCTATGCCAAAACACTGGTTTCTTCAGTTTTCAATGCCAAGCAATATACTCATTACAATGGTTGCTAGGCTGTAGTTTTCCCTTCCAATGAATGTGAAAACACTGGTTTTGCTATGCCAAGGCTGCCATTTGATCACTTTGGAAATCTAAGTAAGATTCTTGTTTCTTACAATGCTATATATGTGTTTTCAATTAAAATCATCTAGAAAACACAGCCTTTCCTTTACATTGGTTACAAGAACTTAGACCTTTGCATTAGAAATCCATTAAAAGAATTTATTTCATTGGATGATTTGCATGTGTATTCATTTACATACAACTTCAAGACACTGGTTACACCTATCTCTTTGTGAATGCAGTAGTTACTTCATGTTTTAATGGTAACTAACATTCTTGTTTGTTTGGCGGCTATGCACTTGCTTTGACGCACATGTCTACACACAGCTTTTACCTAAGTCTTAGCCAATGCAGTGGTTTTTTACTTTACAAATCTCAATAAGATTTGTGTTTTATTTGATTCTCTGCCATTGTTTTCATTTAAATTCATGCTCAAAACACCGGTTTCACCTAACAGTCTCTGAACTCAGCAGTTAATTCAACTTTGAAAGTTAAGTAAGATACTTGTTTTTTTGGCTGCTGGGCACTTTCTTTCACTCATTATCAATGTAAAAACACTGATTACACCTAATGCTATGCCAAAACACCGGTTTCTTCAATTTTCAAAACCAAGCAATATACTCATTACAATATGATCTAGGCACTAGTTTTCCCTTAAAATGAATGTGAAAACACTGGATTTGCTATACTAAGCCTGCAGTTGGATCACTTTGGTAATCTAATTAAGATTATTTTTTCTTACAATGCATTTCATGTGTTTTCAATGACAATCATCAGAGAAATTCCTTTTCCTTTTGTTTCTTGAATGCAGTTAGTTCTTTGCTTTATAAAACAATAAAAGTGACTTGTTTCATTGGATGATTTGCATGTGTATTCAGTTACACACAACTTCAAGACACTGGTTTCACCTAACTTTTTGTGCATGCAGTACTTACTTCAAGTTTCAAGGGTAAGAAAGATTCTTGTTTATTTGGCTGCTATGACTTGCTTTGACGCACATGTCAACACACAGCTTATATCTAAGGCTTACCCAATGAAGTGGTTTCTTCACTTTAAGAAACTCAATAAGATTTGTGTTTTATTTGTTGCTCTGCAATTGTTTTCATCTAAATTCATGTTCAAAACACTGGTTTCGCCTAACAGTCTCTGAACTCAGCCATTAATTCAACTTTGAAAGTTAAGTAAGATACTTATTTTTTTTTCTGTCTGGTGCTTTCTTTCACTCATTATCAACCTAAAAGCACTGCTTGCACCTAATGCTATGCCAAAACACTGGTTTCTTCAGTTTTCAAAACCAAGCAATATACTCATTACAATGGCAGCTAGGCACTAGTTTTCACTTCCAATGAATGTGGAAACACTGGTTTTGATATGCCAAAGCTGCCATTTGATCGCTTTGGAAATCTAAGTAAGATTATTGTTTCTTAAAATGCTATACATGTGTTTCCAATTAAAATCATCTGGAAAACACTGCCTTTCTTTACATTGGTTGCAAGCATTTAATACTTTACTTTAGAAAACCATTAAAAGAACTTGTTTCATTGACTGATTGGCATGTGTCTTCCTTTCCACACAACTTCAAGACCCTGGTTTCACCTAACTCTTTGTGAATGCAGTAGTTATTTCAAGTTTCAAGGGTAAATAAGATTCTTGTTTGATTGGCTGCTATGTCCTTGCTTTGACTCATATGTCAACACACAGCTTATACCTAAGGCTTAGCCAATGCAGTGGTTTCTTCACTTTAAGAAACTCAAAAAGGTTTGTGTTTTATTTGTTCCTCTGCCATTGTTTTCATTTAAATTCATGTTGAAAACACTGGTTTCACCCAACAGTCTCTGAATTCAGCAGTTAATTCAACTTTGAAAGTTAAGTAACATACTTATTTGTTTAGCTGCTAGGCGCTTTCTTTCACTCATTACCAACCTAAAAACACTACTTTCACCTATTGCTATGCCAAAACACTGGTTTCTTCAGTTTTCAGAACCAAGCAGTATACTCATTACAATGGTAGCTAGGCTGTAGTTCTCATTTCCAATGAATGTGAAAACACAGGTTTTGCTATGCCAAGGCTGCCATTTGATCACTTTGGAAATCTAAGTAAGATTCTTGTTTCTTAAAATGCTATACATCTGTTCTCAATTTAAATCATCTGGATAAACCTGCCTTTCATTTACATTTGTTGCAGGCATTTAGTCCTTTGCTTTAGAAAACCATTAAAGAACTTGTTTCATTGGCTGATTTGCATGTGTATTCATTTACACACAACATCAAAACACTGGTTTCACCAAACTCTTTGTGAATGCAATAGTTAGTTCATGTTTTAAAGGTAATTAAGATTCTTGTTTGTTTTGGTTGCATGCCCTTGCTTTGACGCACATGTCAACACACAGCATTTATCTAACGATTAGCCAATGCAGTGGATTCTTCACTTTACCAAACTCAATAAGATTTGTGTTTTATTTGATGCTCTGCCATTCTTTTCATTTAAATTCATGTTCAAAACACTGGTTTCACCTAACAGTCTGTGAACTCAGTAGTTAATTCAACTTGGAAAGTTAAGTAAGATGCTGGTTTCTTTGGCTGCTGGGCACTTTTTCCCTCATTATCAATGTAAAAACACTGATTTCACCTTATGCTTTACCACAACACTAGTTTCTTCAGTTTTCAAAACCAAGAAATATACTCATTACAATGGGAGCTAGGCACTAGTTTTCACTTAAAAAGAATGTGAAAACACTGGTTTTGCTCTGCCAAGGGTGCAGTTGGATCACTTTGGAAATCTAAGTAAGGTTCTTGTTTCTTACAATGCATTACATGTGTTTTCAATTACTTTCATCTGGAAAACACTGCCTTTCGTTTCGTAGGTTGAATGCAGTTAGTTCTTTGCATTAGAAAACAATAAAGGTAACTTGTTTCATTGGGTGATTTGCATATGTATTCATTTACACACAACTTCAAGACACTGGTTTCACTTAACTTCTTTTGAATGCAGTAGTTACTTCAAGTTTCAAGGGTAAGAAAGATTCTTGTTTATTTGGCTGCTATGTCCTTGCTTTGACGCACATGTCAACACACAGATTATACCTAAGGCTTAGCCAATGAAGTGGTTTCTTCACTTTATGAAACTCAATAAGGTTTGTGTTTTATTTGATGCTCTGCCATTGTTTTCATTTAAATTCATGTTCAAAACACTGGTTTCACCTAAAAGTCTCTGAACTCAGCAGTTAATTCAACTTTGAAAGTTATGTAAGATACTTATTTGTTTAGTGCTAGTCACTTTCTTTCACTCATTACCAACCTAAAAACACTACTTTCACCTATTGCTATGCCAAAACACTGGTTTCTTCAGTTTTCAAAACCAAGCAATATAGTCATTACAAGTAAGATTCTTGTTTCTTAAAGTGCTATACATCTGTTTTCAATTAAAATCATCTGGATAATCCTGCCTTTCCTTTACATTTGTTGCAAGCATTTAGTCCTTTGCTTTAGAAAATCATTAAAGAACTTGTTTCATTGGCTGATTTGTATGTGTATTCATTTACACACAACAATGAAATCAATGGTAGAGCATCAAATAAAACACAAAACTTATTGAGTTTCATAAAGTGAAGTAACCACGGAATTGGCTGACCCTTAGGTATAAGCTGTGTGTTGATATGTGCGTCAAAGCAAGGAAATAGCATCCAAACAAACAAGAATATTACTTACCTTGAAACTTGAAGTAACTACTTTAAATGAATACGCATGCAAATCAGCAAATGAAGCAAGTCACTTTTACGGTTTTTAATGAAATGTAAGAAACAAGAATCTTACTTTGATTTCAAATGTGAACAAACTGTAGCCTTGGCATAGCAAAACCAGTGTTTTCCCATTCATTTAAAGTGAAAACTAGTGCGTAACTTTCATTGTAATGAGTATATTGCTTGGTTTTGAAAACTGAAAAACCAGTGTTTTCACATAACATTTGGGGAAAGCAGTGTTTTTAGGTTGATAATGAGTGAAACAAAGTGCCTAGCAGCGAAACAAATAAGTATCTTACTTAACGTTCAAAGTTGAATTACTGCTGAGTTCAGAGACTGTTAGGTGAAACCAGTGTTTTGAACATGAATTAAATGAAAACAATGGCAGAGCATCAAATAAAACAGAAATCTTATTGAGTTCAGTAAAGTGATGAAACCACTGCTTTGGCTGAGCCTTAGGTATAAGCTGTGTGATAACATGTGCGTCAAAGCAAGGACAAAGCAGCCAAACAAACACGAAACTTACTTACCCTTGAAACCTGAAGTAACTACTGCATTCACGAAGAGTTAGGTGAAACCAGTGTCTTGAAGTTGTGTGTAAATGAATACACTTGCAAACCAGCCAATGACACAAGTCACTTTTATGGTTTTCTAAAGCAAAGAACTAACTGCATTCAACCACCGAAAGGAAAGGCAGTGTTTTCCCCAGGATTTTAATTGAAAACACATGTGTAGCATTGTAAGAAACAAGAATCTTTCTTAGATTTCAAAAGTGATCAAACTGCATCCATGGCAGAGAAAAACCACTGTATTCACATTCATTTTAGGTCAAAACTAGTGCCTAGCTTCCATTGTAATGAGTATATTGCTTCGTTTTGAAAACTGAAGAAACCAGTGTTCTTGCATAGCATTAGGTGAAAGCAGTGTTTTTAGGTTGATAATGAGTGAAAGAAAGTGCCTGTCAGGCAAACAAATAAGTATCTTACTTTAATTTCAAAGTTGAATTAACTGCTGAGTTCAGAGACTGTTAGGTGAAACCAGTGTTTACAACATGAATTAAATAAAAACAATGGCAGAGCATCAAATAAAGCACAAATCTTATTGAGTTTCATAAAGTGAAAAACCACTGCATTGGCTGAGCCTTAGGTATAAGCTGTGTGTTCACATGTGCATCAAAGCAAGGACATAGCAGCCAAAGAAACAAGAATTTTACATACCCTTGAAAAGTGAAGTAACTACTGCATTCACAAAGAGTTAGGTGAAATGAGTGTCTTGAAGTTGTGTGTGAATGAATATACTTGCAAATGAGCCAATGAAACAAGTCACTTTTATGGTTTTTAAACCAAATAACTAACTGCATTCAACAAACGAAAGGAAAGGCAGTGTATTCTAGATGATTGTAATTGAAAACACATGTAATGCAATTTAAGAAAAAAGAATCATACTGAGATTTCAAAAATGATCAAACTGCATCCTTGGCATAGCAAAACCAGTGTTTTCACATTCATTTTAAGTGAAAACTAGTGCCTAGCGGCCATTGTAATGAGTATATTGCTTGGTTTTTAAAACTGAAGAAACCTGTGTTTTGGCATAGCATTAGGTGAAAGAAGTGTCTTAGGTTGATAATGAGTGAAACAAACGCCTAGCAGCCAAATAGATAAGTATCTTACTTAACTTTCAAATTTGAATTAACTGCTGAGTTCAGAGACTGTTAGGTGAAACAAGTGTTTTCAACATGAATTAAAGGAAAACAATGGGAGAGCATCAAATAAAACACAAATCTTATTGAGTTTCGTAAAGTGAAGAAAGCACTGCATTGTCTGAGCCTTAGGTATAAGCTGTGTGTTGACATGTGCGTCAAAGTAAGGACATAGCAGCCAAACAAACAAGAATCTTACTTACCCTTGAAACGTGAAGTAACTACTGCATTCAAAAAGAGTTTGGTGAAACCAGTGTCTTGAAGTTGTGTGTAAATGTATACACATGCAAATCAGCCAATGAAACAAGTCACTTTTATGGTTTTTTAAACCAAATAACTAACTGCATTCAACCAACGAAAGGAAAGGCAGTGTATTCCATATTATTACAATTGAAAACACATGTAATGCAAAATAAGAAACAAGAATCTTACTTAGATTTCAAAAATGATCAAACTGCAGCCTTGGCATAGCAAAACCAGTGTTTTCAAATTCATTGGAAGTGAAAACTAGTTCCTAGCGGCCATTGAAATGAGTATATTGCTTGGTTATGAAAACGGAAGGAACCAGTGTTTGGCATAGCATTAGGTGAAAGCAGTGTTTGAAGGTTGGTAATGAGTGAAAGAAATCGCCTGGCAGCCAAGCAAATAAGTATCTTATTTAACTTTCAAAGTTGAATTAACTGTTGAGTGCAGAGACTGTTAGGTGAAACCAGTGTTTTGAACATGAATTTAAATGAAAACAATGGTAGAGCATCAAATAAGAGAAAAATCTTTTTGAGTTTCATAAAGTGAAGAAACCACTGCATTGGCTGAGCCTTCGGTACATGCTGTGTGTTGACATGTGCATCAAAGCTAGGACATAACAGAAAAACAAACAATAATCTTACTTACCTTTGAAACTTGAAGTAAATACTGCATTCACAAAGAGTTAGGTGAAACCAGTGTTTTGAAGTTGTGTTTAAATGAATACACATGCAAACCAGCCAATGAAACAAGTGACTTTTATGGTTTTTAAAGCAAATAACTAACTGCATTCAACCAACGAAATGAAAGGTAGTGTTTTTCAGATGATTGTAATTGAAAACACATGTAATGCAATGTAAGAAATAAGAATCTCACTAAGATTTCCAAAGTGAACAAATGGCAGCCTTGGCATAGCAAAACTTGTGTTTTCACTTTCATTGGAATTGAAAATTAGTGCCTAGCTGCCATTGTAATGAGCATATTGCTCGGTTTTGAAAACTGAAGAAACCAGTGTTTTTGCCTAGCATTAGGTGAAAGCACTGTTTTTTGGTTGGTAATGAGTGAAAGAAAGCGCCTACCAGCCAAACAAATAAGTATCATACTTAATTTTCAAAGTTGAATTTACTGGTTAGTTCAGAGACTGTTAGGTGAAACCAGGGTTTTGAACATGAATTTAAATGGAAACAATGGGAGAGCATGAAATAGAACACAAATCTTATTGAGTTTCATAAAGTCAAGGAACCACTGCATTGGCTGAGCATTAGGTATTAGCTCTGTGGTGACATGTGCGTCAAAGCAAGGACAATGCAGCCAAAGAAACAAGAATCTTACTTACCCTAGAAACTTGAATTAACTCCTGCATTCACAAAAAGTTAGGTGAAACTAGTGTCTTGAAGTTGTGTGTAAATGAATACACATGCAAACAAGCCAATGAAACAAGTCACTTTTATGGTTTTCTAAAGCAAAGAACTAACTGCATTCAACCAACGAAAGGAAAGGCAGTGTTTTCCAGATGATTGTAATCGAAAACTCATGTTTAGCTTTTTAAGAAACAAGAATCTTACTTAGATTTCCGGAGTGTCAAAGGCCAGCCTTGACATAGCAAAACCAGTGTTTTCACTTTCATTTTAAGTGGAAACTAGTGCCTAGCGGCCATTGTAATGAGTATACTGCTTGGTTTTGAAAACTGAAGAACCCAGTGTTTTGGCATAGCTTTAGGTGAAATCAGTGTTTTTAGGTTGATAATGAGTGAGAGAAAGCGCCTAGCAGCCAAGCAAATAAGTATCTTACTTAACTTCCAAAGTTGAATTAACTGCTGAGTTCAGAGACTGTTAGGTGAAACCAGTGTTTTGAACATGAATTTAAATGAAAACAAAGGCAGAGCATCAAATAAAACACAAATATTATTGAGTTTCGCAAAGTGAAGTAACCACTGCATTGGCTAAGCCTTAGTATAAGCTATGTGTGGACATGTCCATCAAAGCAAGGACATAGCAGCCAAAGAAAGAAGAGTCTTACTTACCCTTGAAACTTGAAGTAAATACTGTATTCACAAAGAGTTAGGTGAAACCAGTGTCTTGAAGTTGTTTGTAAATGAATACAAATGCAAATCAGCCAATGAAACACGTCAATGTTATGGTTTTCTAAAGCAAGGAACTAACTGCATTCAACCAACGAAAGGAAAGGCAGTGTTTTCCAGATGATTGTAATTGAAAACACATGTATAGCATTGTAAGAAACAAGAATCTTCCTTAGATTTCCAAAGTGATCAAACGGCAGCCTTGGCATAGCAAAACCATTGTTTTCACATTCATTGGAAGTGAAAACTAGTGCCTAGCGGCCATTGTAATGAGTATATTGCTTGGTTTTGAAAACTGAAGAAACCAGTGTTTTGGCATAGCATTAGGTGAAAGCAGGGTTTTGAACATGAATTTAAATGAAAACAACGGCAGAGCATCAAATAAGACACAAATCTTATTGAGTTTCGTAAAGTGAAGAAACCACTGCATTGGCTGAGCCTTACATATAGGCGGTTTTTGACATGTGCATCAAAGCAAGGACATAGCAGCAAAACAAACAAGAACCTTACTTACCCTTGAAACTTGAAGAAACTACTGCATTCACAAAGAGTTAGGTAAAACCAGTGTCTTGAAGTTGTGTGTAAATAAATACACATGCAAACCAGCCATTGAAACAAGTCACTTTTATGGTTTTCTAAAGCAAAGAACAAACTGCATTCAACCACTGAAAGGAAAGGCACTGTTTTCCAGATGATTGTATTTGAAAAAACATGTATAGCATTGTAAGAAAGAATCATCTTACTTAGATTTCCAAAGTGATCAAATGGCAGCCTTGGCAGAGCAAAACTTGTGTTTTCACTTTCATTGGAATTGAAAAGTCGTGACTAGCTGCCATTTTATTGAGTATATTGCTCGGTTTTGAAAACTGAAGAAACCAGTGTTTTTGCCTAGCATTAGGTGAAAGCAGTGTTTTTAGGTTGGTCATGAGTGAAAGAAAGCGCCTACCAGCCAAACAAATAAGTACCTTACTTAATTTTCAAAGTTGAATTTACTGGTGAGTTCAGAGACTGTTAGGAGAAACCAAGGTTTTGAACATGAATTTAAATGGAAACAATGGAAGAGCATGAAATAGAACACAAATCTTATTGAGTTTCATAAAGTGAAGGAACCACTGCATTGGCTGAGCATTAGGTATTAGCTCCGTGGTGACATGTGCGTCAAAGCAAGGACAATGCAGCCAAAGCAACAAGAATCTTACTTACCCTTGAAACTTGAATTAACTCCTGCATTCACAAAAAGTTAGGTGAAACCAGTGTCTTGAAGTTGTGTGTAAATGAATACACATGCAAACCAGCCAATGAAACAAGTCACTTTTATGGTTTTCTAAAGCAAAGAACTAACTGCATTCAACCAACGAAAGGAAAGGCAGTGTCTTCCAGATGATTGTAATTGAAAACACATGTTTAGCTTTGTAAGAAACAAGAATCTTACTTAGATTTCCGGAGTGTCAAAGGGCAGCCTTGACATAGCAAAACCAGTGATTTCACTTTCATTTTAAGTGAAAACTAGTGCCTAGCGGCCATTGTAATGAGTATATTGCTTGGTTTTGAAAACTGAAGAAACCAGTGTTTTGGCATAGCTTTAGGTGAAAGCAGTGTTTTTAGGTTGATAATGAGTGAAAGAAAGCACCTAGCAGACAAACAAATAAGTATCTTACTTAATTTTCAAAGTTGAATTATCTGCTGGGTTCAGAGACTGTTAGGTGAAACCAGTGTTTTGAACATGAATTTAAATGAAAACAATGGCAGAGCATCAAATAAAACACAAATCTTATTGAGTTTCGTAAAGTGAATTAACCACTGCATTGTCTAAGCCTTAGGTATAAGCTGTGTGTTGACATGTGCGTCAAAACAAGGACATAGCACCCAACCAAACAAGAATCTTACTTACCCTTGAAACTTGAAGTATCTACTGCATTCACAAAGAGTTAGGTGAAACCAGTGTCTTGAAGTTGTGTGTAAAAGGATACACATGCATATCATCCAATGAAACAAGTCACTTTTATGTTTTTTAAAGCAAATAACTAACTGCACACAACCAAAGAAAGGAAAGGCAGTGTTTTCCAGAAGAGTATAATTGAAAGCACATGTATTGCAAGGTAAGAAACAAGAATCTTACTTAGATTTCAAAAGTGGTCAAACTGCAGCCTTGGCATAGCAAAACCAGTGTTTTCACATTCATTTTAAGTGAAAACTAGTGCCTAGCGGCCATTGTAATGAGTATATTGCATGGTTTTGAAAACAGAAGAAACCAGTGTTTTGGCATAGCATTAGGTGAAAGCAGTGTTTTCAGGTTGATAATGAGTGAAAGAAAGCGCCTAGCAGCCAAACAAATAAGAATCTTACTTAACATTCAAAGTTGAATTAACTGCTGAGTTCAGAGACTGTTAGGTGAAACCAGTGTTTTGAAGATGAATTTAAATGAAAACAATGGCAGAGCATCAAATGAAACACAAATTTATTGAGTTTCGTAAAGTGAAGTAACCACTGCATTGGATGAGCCTGAGCTTTAAACTGTGTGTTGACATGTGCGTCAAAGCAAGGACATAGCAGCCAAACAAACAAGAATCTTATTGACCCTTGAATCTTGAAGTAACTGCCACATTCACAAAGAGTTAGGTGAAACCAGTGTCTTGAAGTTGTGTGTTAATGAATACACATGCAAATCAGTCAATGAAAAAAGTCACTTTTATGGTTTTTAAAGAAAATAACTAACTGCATTCATCCAACGAAACGAAAGGCAGTGTTTTCCTGATGATTGTAATTGAAAACACATGTAATGCAATGTAAGAAACAAGAATCTTACTTAGATTTCAATAGTGGTCAAACTGCAGCCTTGGCATAGAAAACCAGTGTTTTCACATTCATTTTAAGTGAAAACTAGTGCCTAGTGGCCATTGTAATGAGTATATTGCTTGGTTTTGAAAACTGAAGAAACTAGTGTTTTTGCCTAGCATTAGGTGAAAGCAGTGTTTTTAGGTTGGTAATGAGTGAAAGAAAGCACGTAGCAGCCAAACAAATAAATATCTTACTTAACTTTCAAAGTTGAATTAACTGCTGAGTTCAGAAGCTGTTAGGTGAAACCAGTGTTTTGAACATGAATTTAAATGAAAACAACGGCAGAGCATCAAATAAGACACAAATCTTATTGAGTTTCGTAAAGTGAAGAAACCACTGAATTGGCTGAGCCTTAGATATAGGCAGTTTTTGACATGTGCATCAAAGCAAGGACATAGCAGCAAAACAAACAAGAATCTTACTTACGCTTGAAACTTGAAGTAACTACTGCATTCACAAAGAGTTAGGTAAAACCAGTGTCTTGAAGTTGTGTGTAAATAAATACACATGCAAACCAGCCATTGAAACAAGTCACTTTTATGGTTTTCTAAAGCAAAGAACAAACTGCATTCAACCACTGAAAGGAAAGGCATTGTTTTCCAGATGATTGTATTTGAAAACACATGTATAGCATTGTAAGAAACAAGAATCTTACTTAGATTTCCAAAGTGATCAAATGGCAGCCTTGGCAGAGCAAAACTTTTGTTTTCACTTTCATTGCAATTGAAAATTAGTGCCAAGCTGCCATTGTAATGAGTATATTGCTCTTTTTTGAAAACTGAAGAAACCAGTGTTTTTGCCTAGCATTAGGTGAAAGCAGTGTTTTTAGGTTGGTAATGAGTGAAAGAAAGCACCTACCAGCCAAACAAATAAGTATCTTTCTTAATTTTCAAAGTTGAATTTACTGGTGAGTTCAGAGACTGTTAGGTGAAACCAGGGTTTTGAACATGAATTTAAATGGAAACAATGGAAGAGCATGAAATAGAACACAAATCTTATTGAGTTTCATAAAGTGAAGGAACCACTGCATTGGCTGAGCATTAGGTATTAGCTCTGTGGTGACATGTGCGTCAAAGCAAGGACAATGCAGCCAAAGAAACAAGAATCTTACTTACCCTTGAAACTTGAATTAACTCCTGCATTCACAAAAAGTTAGGTGAAACCAGTGTCTTGAAGTTGTGTGTAAATGAATACACATGCAAACCAGCCAATGAAACAAGTCACTTTTATGGTTTTCTAAAGCAAAGAACTAACTGCATTCAACCATCGAAAGGAAAGGCAGTGTTTTCCAGATGATTGTAATCGAAAACACATGTTTAGCTTTT
>JAQZBX010074822.1:0-14696 GCA_029593785.1 Cabassous unicinctus
AACTTCTCTAATAAAAAAAACACTGATAAAAAGGCAGAAATTTGGAATAGATATCTCTCCAAAGAAGATATACAAATGTCCCCTAGAAACATGAAAAAATGTTCATCATTAATCATGAGGGAAATGCAAATTAAGAGCATTATGAGATACCACTCCACAGACACTAGGTTGGCTATAATAAAAAAGACATGCAATAAGAAATATTGGTGAGAACGTGGAGAGAAAGGAACCCTCATACATTGCTGGTGGAAATGTAAAATGGTGCAGCTACTTTGGAAAACAGTCTGGCAGTTCCTCAAAAAATTAAACATAGAGTGACCAAATACATGACTCAGCAATTCTATTTCTAGATATATACCCAAGAGAATTAAAAACATATGTCTATACAGAAACTTGAACGCCAATGTTCTTAGCAGTATTATTCATAATAGACAATATGTCAAAACAATCCAAATGGCTATCATTGATAAATGGATAAAAATGTGATCTATCTATAGAAAGGAGTATTATTCAGCCATAGTAAGGGATGAAATACTGACTCATGCCACAACATGGCTGAACCTTGAAAACATGCTAAGTGAAAGAAACCAGACACAAAAGGCCACATATTAAATGATCCCATTTATATGAAATGTCCAGAATAGGCAAATCCATTGTGACAGAGCATAGACTAATGGTTACAAGAGTTCAGGGGCGGGGGAATGGGGAGTGACTGCTAATGGATATAGGGATTCATTTTGTTTGTTTTTTTTAAATATATTTTTTATTTATTTTAAAAAGATACTTAGATTACATAAATTGTTACATAAAAAAATATAAGGGATTCCCATATGCCCCACTCCCCAGACCTTCCACTTTTCCCCACATTAACAACCTCTTTCATTAATGTGGTACATTCATTGCAATTGATGAACACATTTTGGAGCATTGCCACTAAGCATGGATTATAGTCCACATAGTAGTTCACACTCTCTCCCACACAATTCTGTAAGCTATGGCAGGATATATAATGGTCTGTATCTAGTCACCGCAATGTCATCCAGGTCAATTCCAAGTCCTGAAAATGCCCCCATGTTACACCTCTTTTTCCCTCTCCCTGACTTCAGCACCTCCAGTGGCCACTGTCTCCACATCAATGATATAATTTCTTCCATTGCTAGAATCACAATAAGTCTATAGTAGAATACCACCAGTAAGTCCACTCTAGTCCATATTTTATTCATGGGGGTGTTTTAGTTTCCTAGGCTGCTCAAAGCAAGTATCATGAAATGGGTCAGATTAAACAATGAGAATTTATTAGCTTATGGCTTTGAGGCTAAAAGAAAATCCAAATCAAGCCATCTTCAAGGGGCTAGCTGCCAACAATTCTTGGTCCTCAGTTTGTCACATGGAAAGGCACATGGTGGCATTTCCTGGTCTCTCAATTCTCTTCTGGGATCAGTTGAATTTCAGCTTCTGGCTGCTCCCTGTGGCTTTTTCTTTCAGGGTCTGAATTTTATTCTGCTTATAAGGATTCTAGTAATAGAATTAAGACCCATCCTGACTGAGGTAGAACACACCTTAACTGAAGTAACCTCATCACAAGGTCCAACTTACAATGGGTTTACACTCACAGGAGTGGATTAAATTTAAGAACACAATTTTCTGGGGGATACATACAGCTCCAAATGACACAGGGGTTAATAAGAATATACTGGAATTAGTGGTGATGGATGCACAACATTATGAATAAACTAAAAACTATGGAATTGTATGTGTCAAAAGGGTGAATTTTATGGTATGTGAATTATATCTCAACTTTAAAAAAAAGAATTTTGAGCTGCTAAAGATTAAGGGCCCTGCAACAAAGAAGTGATCAGGCCCAGAGCAGATCACATGACATACAAACAGCAAGAGTCACCCAAAGGAGGATTTGCAGAGGCTGCAAGCAGAGAAGTTCAGGTTGGAACAGATTGGTAGTTCCTCTATTCCTCAACCTGATCAAGTCTTCCCCTAAATGTCAGTGGGACAGAACTAGAATTGGACAGACCCCGGGTGTCCAGGCTGACTGCTTCTGGAGTAACCTTTGATGTCCTCTACCTCCTCACCTTGCCTGGGAATATACTTCCTCTTTTTCTTTTGCATTTTGCTTCTACCATCATATCAGTCAATTGCAGGATCTGTTTAGGCTTCAGGTGTTTGGTGTACTAGGTCTGAATCACAACTTAACATGTGTTGGGTCCAGGAAAAAATCAAAAGCACATTGCACGTGTAAAGGCTGGTTATGTTTCTTAGCTAGTTGGGGAAGTCTTATTTTGGTTACAGTTTTTTTCATCAAGGAATCCTCCAAATTCCAAATAACTTGCCTCTTAAATTGTATATATATTGGTTGGAAGAACCAGTGGGTATCTAAAGATTAAATTCAAAGAAACATGGTCCATGTTCTCTAGAAGCTTTTGGACTAGTTAGGAAGTTGATTCACAGATAATAATTCAATTAACTACATAAGGCAACATGTCACACACAAAGTGAAAACTTACTTAATATCACTCAATGAAGCTAGCGTAGCTAAGGGGCAAAAGCCTTTCAGTTAGACTGTGGTGATCAGGGAAATTCCTCTGAGGAAGAGACATTTGAGATGGGTCTGAAGGTTGGGTATGATTTATATACCCAGAGAGCCTAGGAAAAGGAACACCAGGCCAGCAGGAAGGGCAGGCATAAAGGTATAGAGGCTGGAATGATAAGTTTGTCTGGGAAATTGTGATTTGACCAGCTTGCCAAGGAGGGTTTATTTTGGGAAGTAGTTAAGATAAAGATTTGGAAAGGGACTTAATGAGAAGGGAACCATTATTTTTGAGACAGAGAAACACAGTGAGGAACATGTTTTGTTACTTCTTTTGTAGGGTGGGGCCAGACGGGAAGAGTCCTTGAAAATCACCACTTTAATTTGCTCTTTTCTCCCACTACATGGAGGAAAAATGAATCTAAGGCTTCGAGAACCTTGAAATTAACTGAATTTCACCAGAGAATACTTTCCTGAATCTATGGGGGAAGAGAAAACCTCAAATAGTACAAATAGAGCACTGTCTAAAGCTCATGATGATGTAGGTTGAAAGCTTTCTTTGGGAAAGTCTTGGACTGTGGTGGTATTTTAGCCCAGTGTTTATTCTATGATGTAATTGTCCTTACATAGGATGCTCTTGATTACCAGCTCTGTCCACAATGATGCCATGCACACATGTTGGCATGGATATATAGAAAGGGTTTTCAGCACTGCTGGCTTACAATTGGCTGCCATTCAAATTCACAACCCAACTCGTGTACAAGCAGTTTCACAAGCCTCAGACAAAGAAGCTTTGTACCTACGGCATCACCTCGAAAGAGAATTGTACATTTTTTAGTCTTTCTTGGCTTAAGTTCTTGGCAGTTTAGGGCCTTTTTCATTGGAGACAGGTAACATTTGTCTGTGGCTTTTGGGGGGGCTCTGCTTTTCCGTCCTCATCCATGAAGGATGACTCTAATGACACTGGGGGATTGAGTAGGACCTCTTTAAGTATATGAGTACCTGAAGATTTTCTTCAAGTTGGAGACTTGTTGTTTATTAAGAAAACCTGTCTATTCCTTAGCAGAGGGAAATTTTAAATTTATGAAATTGTCCATGGAAATTTGGTGCTTTAAGCAAAGGATGAGGAAATGAGCTGTTTTCTCCTAATTTCTGTCCTTGATTACTTTATGGTGGTGGCAGTTATGGGCAGGGGCTGCATGAGTTATTTTCTCCACAGGGAAAGAACTTTCTGAGCCATGGACATCCCAGGTTGTGTCTCTGGACAGAATATCTGAGTTTCCGTCAAAAGAAAACCCAGGGTTCCAGGTGGGCCACTCTCCTTGCTCCCTTATATGCCATAAATTCTTCCTTCTCCATACCTGTACACATACTTTCATCCTCTAATGAAAATACTCTCACTCAGCCATGGTTCATCTCCATTTCAACTCCAAATTCCATGTAATCCCTTTCATAAAGCAATCACTGGTTATTTCAACCCACAAGAAAAAATGGCCATCACCTCTCTGACTGCTGCTGCCTTGTATTTCCCTCCCCCACAAATTCGTGTTTTTGCATGTTGTCTCATTGGTCACATAGTATTAATAACTCCCTGGCCACTGGACCTTGTGTTGTCCTTTTTTTTTTTTAATATCATTGTTCAGGTTCACAGGGGCTCAATAAATTCCTGATGGATTGCATTGACAAAGATAAAGAAAGAAAGTGAAAATTGTGGCTTTGCCAGAACACAGAGATAGCATTTACACATTTATTTTGCTTCTTGGAAGAAAAGTCAAGCAAGCTTTGCAGAAACTGCTACCATTAAGAGAATACCATCAAATAGCTATCAAAAGAGTTGGGCTTATTGCACTGCATTCCAGTTTTGGAAGCAGGTTTATTGCCCTTCCCAAACATCTCCCTAGAAAAGCCAAAAACAGATTGGGTGGAGCCAAGTTTGGGGCAGTGGTTGAGTTTCTGAGTGATTGGTGTGGTGATAGGGCAAGGCCAATCACATAGTGGGCCTTAGGCCTGGACTGGAATCAGGACAGTGTGGAATTTCTTTGCTGACAAGTCTGGAATTCTGGGAATTTCCATAGCCAGTTTTGAGAAGTCTTTTTACTTTAAGTCAGACCAATGTCAAAATAAGGAGCACTGATTCATCTTAGGACAAAGGAACTTAAGCTAAAGTCCACTTGTAAATGAACTAATGAAAGTTGTGGGGGCACAGATATGGTCTTTCTTCCTTTCCTCCAAAACAACCCTGTAATGACCTTTGGGATATATGCAGAGGGAAACCCACTTAAAGAAGGAAAACACATGAAGATGCACATACAAACAAGTTCACTCTATCCCTATCTTCCTCTTTTTTCCTTCACATATGTAGTCTACCTTGTTTTGTCCATTCAACCCCCCCATCTAAGCCTAAAATCAGGGCTACAAGGGCCTTAGAGGTCGTCAATTTCTTCAGGGACTCAAAAATTTATTTTTTGGTTATTACCAATGGGAATGTTGGCCTGCTGTGAACAATTTTATTTTCCCTGGAAGAAAAAGTCTCTTAGCTTTCCCTTTCTCCACCTAGTGCTGGCTCGTTGGTTTGATCTAGTCTTCCTGTCTTCTTGAGCCTCTATGTATCAGAAAGAATCAAGACAGCATCCTCTGCTCTTTGACCTGCTGCTCTCATGTCCCCAGGACCTGGGAATCACACGTTTCTGATAGTGTATTTACCTGTTCCTCAAGGCTGGTTCAGCTCATCGCCTAAAATTTCCTAACTCTTCATATCTTTTAAGAGAGTCCTCATAATCTTCCCTTTATATGTAGTAAAGTAATGCAATCTTGGTTAAATTTAAGGTTTGTTTATTCATTCCCCTCCAATAATAAATGAAGGGTATTGCTTATTATTTTCTAATATATTTGACTAATCAGTTGTGTAGGATGATAAGGCAGTGATTGGTAACTTCATGATTTCACATGAGTTGATGTAAAGCCCTATAAATTCACTTTCTTATTAATTGATTATGGGAATATCACAAAACTATGTTGAATATGTGACATAATGGAACAAAAATGTTTTAAAAAGTCCAACATGCTATGGTGATGGACTGAAACTGGTAGAAGGAAATAGAATAGGGACAAATATGGAATCCTACATTTAGACAAAAATAATAAAAACAAAAAAAATCATGGCTAAGAACAAGATGGAGGAATATGGCTTAAATCAGACTTTGGCATTTACCACAAATCATAAATGAACCTTCAATGTGCTGGGGCTGCTAAAAATAAGGTAATAGCATTTTAGTCTCTCCTAACACTAATGTGGTATCCAGGTTAGTTCTGCTTTTCTTGGTCACACTACATCTAAATTGTTCCAGTTTTGACTTTACTTCTTAAAGGGGATAGGGATAAACAAGGACTCATTTGAGGATAATGAACTTAGATGAAAATTTCAGATTGGAGAAAAGAGTTACTCTTTAGTAGCTTAATGTAAACATTGGAAGCATCACCATGTAGATTTACTTTGACCATGTTTAAAGGACATTATGACCCAAATCACACAGAGATAAAATTTGAGACCACATAACTGCAGTCATTTTAATTATTAGAGCCATGGGCTATAAGGTGGGCTGCTCTTGTAAAATAGAGAGCCCCCTGTCCTTGGAGGTATTCAAACAGAGGATAATTGTCCCCGTCAGGAATATTCTAACAAAATGGAAGGTTGCAGAAGACGACTACTAGGATTGCTTTAACTTTGAGATGATCAACCTCTGAGTAGTTTTGTGACTCTTACTAAATGTAATGAGTGGCACTCAAGTAGGGAAAAAAGAATCATGATATGGTCTGTTTTAGTTTGCCAGACCTCTACAACAAATACCACACACAGGTTGGCTTAGGATTGAAAATTTATTGGTTCATGGTTTGGGCTAAAAGTCCAAGATCAAGGTATTGGAAATGCCATGCTTTTTCCCTGAAGTCTATAGCATTCTGGCGCTGGCTTACTGCAATCCTTAGGGTTCCTTGGCTTGCATCTCTGCCTCCCGTCACATGGCCGTCTCTCTAAACTTGTGTCTGCTCTTCTTTTTTCCACTGACTTAGGGCTACTTCCAGTGGTTTTCTTTAATTTCTTTTTTTTTTTTTAGGAGATACCAGGGATTGAACCCAGGACCTATACATGGGAAGTAGGTGCTCAGTCACTTGAGCTACATCTGCTCCCCCTAACTCCTTTTATTAAGGCGTCCAGTAATATCGATTAATATAGATTCAGTTTGGCCACAGCTAAATAGATTTTATTTAGATCCTATTTACAAATAAGTCCATACTTAACTGATAATACATTTTCAAAGGGTCCTATTTGCAAAAAGATTCAGACCACAAGAACTTGGATTAAGATTAAGCACATGTCTTTTGTTAGGGAACATGATTCACTCTACCACATGGTCTTTAACCCTTAAGAACCTACGCTCTATAAGATTAGGCTCATCAACTGGAAGAAAAAGGAGCATTGGATTTCATTTCTTTTTTTAAATTTTTAAAGTAACAGACTCCCTTCTCTCCTTTCTTAGAAATGAAATGATTGGGTTATAGAACCCAACTTTTTAAATAAAGACCTAATTTAAGTGGACAGGACTGTGGTCAGTGACTGACTTAGAGTCCCACCTGTTCAACTTTTCCCTCTCCCCCAGAGGCCCCTGTGGTCTCCTTATGGAACACAGGACTTGCTGGAACTCCACGTGTAAACCAATGTTAAGGAAAGCCTTTAAAGAAATCTTCTGGATTTTCAGAAAACATTGAAATATTGACCTGTTTCATCATCCCCATTGAATGTACTATATTCACATAAGTAAACCCAGGAATAATAGAAAAAAATGCTGAGGAATTTTTCAACTCAACTCTCTTCTACCTATATTGAAGTGCCTCAATTATTGAGTCTCCTTATTTCTCTGTTTTGCCTCTTCTTCTTAGATCCCACTTTTTACCTTGCTGCTTCAGATTTAGTAATCTAGATTTTTAAAAAATTGTTTGCTATGTTCAGCTGGGCCCAGTCTTCATCCTGTCCCCATTTGTTGGGGTTTGGGGGGGAGGCAACAGTGTAGCATCTATATGGGGTAGAAATCTATGTATTGTGATCTGTTATTTAAAGTGATAGGTCTGGCCACCTCATGGGACCCTACTTGTGAATCTCCAAGTATGGGATGCTCAAAGAGTCATGCCAAAGGTGTAGTAGGAAACTGCCAGGCCTTCTCTTCCTGTCCCCTCTCACCACACACATAGCAAATATCTCTGGTCTTGGGGAGGTAGGAAAGAATGGCATGGCAGTAGATTCCATCTGTATCCGTCAGAGTCCGGCACACTCAATTTGGGTTATTGGAAGAGTTTAAAAAAGGTGTGTGCAGGATTTAGTGAAAAAAACACGGGTTGTAGGTAGTACCACATCTATGCTTAAAGGGGCAAAGGAAGGACTGGTTCCTGGAAGCCAGAGACAAAGAACTGTATGGACGAGGCTACAGAACAGGAATTGTGGTGTCCTGTAGAGGGAAGCAGCCAAATGGCAGCAACGACACAGGGAGGGAGCCACAGTAGTAATACCCTGATTTCACTTTCCTCCTGCCTTCTGAGCTCTTGCCAGAGTCTTACATTGTCCAAATCCAATGAGAAGTCAGATACTGATGATGGATTGATGGAGTCCATACATATCAGCCTCCTGGGTTTGGAGCAGTGTGGAAAGTGGATCTGAAGGGGCAAAAGGAAGCTATTCAGCACATCAAACCTAAATAAACCAGGCCAAGCTTTATGTTTCAGCTATGTGGAGAAAATCACAGTCACACCACCTCATTTTCATTCATAGCCTATTTGGAATCATGGGTTTGACTGGTGGTCATGCAACATTGAGTGGTAAATAAAAGACTTCTCTCCATAAACCATTTGCCTCTTTGGGTGGACCTTCTCATTCTTACCGAAGTCAATACTAAGCATTTTCCCAATCACTTCTCTAGAAAGTGAAGAAGGCCATTTAGGAATATCTTTCTCTACCTCCAGTCTGACATTTGCCTTCTCTGGCCTACTTAGCAGACACTTCAGGGTCTGAGGTACTAGGCTGACCAGGGCTCCAAGACTGAGGAGCAGCCTTTCTGCTTGAGAATTGACTCCAAAAGGTGATGGATAACAAGTGGCCAGGACTTTCTAACCTCAGTCTATTCATTTGTTTCATTCAGGCCTATGAAGTGTCACTTACTTATTCAGCTGAACAAATAATTTTTGAATATCTATTACATGACACTAATCTGATTATTAATTGTTGCATAACTACTGTAAAAATCACTGGCTTAACAGAGCAATTTTTTATTGTCTCCCATGACTGGGCTCAACTGGAAGTTATGTTAGAAATCTCATGATTGCAGTCAGATGGCAACTAGGATTGGTCTCCTCTAAGTCTTGACTGGTTTGGTTATCAAATATGGCTTATTCCCATGGCTAGTAGTGGATCCTGGCTGCTGGCTGGGAGCTCAACTGGGGTTGTTTGACTTGATTTTCCTAAACTTAATCTCTGCATGTGCTTGGGTTTCTCACAGTATGGTGGCTGGGTCCTGTACTATTAGTGACTGAATGTTCTAAGACAACCAGGTGGAAGCTGCAAAGCTTCTTATGACCTAATCCTGGAATTCACACAGTGTCATAAGGGTTGAGTTATTCCATGGGTTAAAAAGACAAGAAGAGCATTTCAAGACATGAGAACATGCTGTTGGAAAAATGGTGCTGTTAGACTTGCTTCAATGCAGGTTTGCTACAACGCTTCAATTTGTAAAAAACACAGTATCTGTGAATGCAATAAAGTGAAGTGCAATAAAAGGAGGTATGCCTATATAACAACTATATAAATATATGTGAATGTGGTGAATGTGTTTGTATGTATGTATATATACGTATATGTATATACACATATGTATAATGCAAAGGATGTAGCTGGCAAATATTAATTAAAATAATGTTAGGGTAACTATATTAATTCATCAATGTCAGATTAATGTAAAAAAATTGGCTTAAGAGTCATTATTAGTGATACAGTGTCATTATATAATGATAGAAAAATAATTCATATGGAGGATTTTATATTGAACCTACATACATCCAATATATATAAGCCACAAATCGACAAAATTAGAGAAAGAAATTGACATATACATAACTGTTTTAACATACCTTTTTCAGAAATTAATATATCAAGTAAATAATAAGCTGGTAAGAAAAGGAAAAATTTGAACAACACCGTTAAACTATGCTCATCAGGTTAAGAGAGGTTCTGCTGCAATAACATTTTCACGGCAACATTTCAATGACTTAATATTTAAGATTTAGTTCTCACTTGTGCTTTGTCCAAAAGAGACTGGGTATGTGTGTGTTTCTACAGAAGCTCAACTATCTAGACAAATGGTCACTGAAATAGAGGCAGTGAGATCAACATGCATGGGTTTTCACTGCCTCAACCTGGAACACTGCATGGTTCTTCCACTACCATTTCATTGACTAGAAGTAGGCACCTGGCCCAGCCTAGCAGCTAGGAACCAGAGAAAGTAGGAAGAGTATATATAGACTGATTCTTGAGAATTACTATGTGCCGCAAAAGTTTGATCTAATGGAAGCAAACAGAGCCCTGCACCCATATTGTGCATATTGGATTTTTTTTTCAAAAATCAATCGCATACTGGACCACACAAAAGATAAAACAAATACTCTAGAATCAATATTCATCTGATCAATATTCTTCTGATTTTCCACTTTGAAGAATAAATAACATACAAGCGATTCATGTGTTATAGAAGCAGCTGTAATGGAAAATATAAGATATTTAGAATTGAATGACAACAATAAAAAATTCAATTTAGTACAACATTTGTGGCTTTTAGCTAAAGTGGTATACAGAGGGACGTTTATAGCTTTAAATGTATGATTTAGAAAAGAAGAAAGACTGAAAAAATGAGTTAACTATTTAATTCAAAAAGTTAGGAAGACTAGTCTCAATAACAAGAACCCATTAGTGGACCATCCTCCTTTGCCAGACACTGCCCCTGCACTCAGGGGACTGTTGCTGCTCCCTTGGAGAATGTGGCAGAGCTCTCCAGGCTGGGAATTCAGTATTCCCTCATTTATTGAGTGATTGTCCACCCACTGTGACCATGGGTGTCTAGTTACCTAGTTCTTGGGTGTCTCGTTATCGATGACTAGCCTTACAAGTCTTTGCTCTTGTAATTGAAACTTAGCCTACTATTATGGGATGCCTAAGGGTTGCCACCTGAGAGCCTCCTTGTTGCTCAAATGTGGCCTCTCTCTAAGCCCAACTCAGCATATGAATGCATTACCTTCCCCCCAGCATGGGACATGACTCCCAGGGATGAGCCTCCCTGGCAACGAGGGAGTAACACCAAGTGCCATCTGGCAATACCACTGGATTTTTCCTTGAATAAAAGGGGGAAAAGGTAAAGACAAATGAGTTCACGTGGCTAAGAGACTTCAAAGAGAGTCGGGAGGTCATCCCAGAGGTAACGCTTATGCACATCTCAGTAGGACCTCATAGAACACCAAAGTGGATATCACCCCACACAGAGGGGCCCCTGAGGGCTCTGGAGACACCCAGGTCCTATATAAGGGGGGATAGCTCCAGAGATTGATGCCTTATCAGCGGGCTCTCCACTGGAATTTGTGCTCCTGAGAGTGACAGAGTTGGACTCAAATAAGTCCTCCCTGCACATGGTCCATCAGTCCCTTCTATTCAAACCTATATGCAATGCTGGAGTTTGTAGGTGTACTTCCAGAAACTGGAGCCTTTGGCCTGCCCATGTGCCAGCTGTGCCTGGACTCTCAGTGGAGCTGCAACTCCTACTCTACAGCTCAATGGACTCACCCAAGTCACCTGGTAAGGAGATGATGATGAACGGCGGCCATCCCAGGGAATGGAGAGAGTCTGCAGCTGCAGGAAGGATAATCCCATCCATCGTATGGGTTTCCTTGTAATTTTTGTGTAACATTTATGTAATCTAAGCATCTTTTAAAATATAAATAAATCAATTAATTAAAAAAAATTTTTTTCCCCAAAAAAGAAAGAACAACAGCAAATAACCTCCCAAAAGTAGACAGAAGTAAATAATAGTGATAGGAACAGAAATCAATGAAACAGAAATTTAAGAAACAACAAAGAAGATTAACAAGGACAAAAGTTGGTTCTTAGAAAAGATTGATAAAGTAGACAAACTTCTGGCAAAATTAATCAGGAAAAACAGAAAACATACAATTGAAAATGTGAACAGCTAGATAGCATTTATATTAAAAACAATAATTAAACCATTATTTGAATTTTTAGACAATAATTTGAAAATTTGGACAATATATACAATTTTATAGTAAAATAAAATTTATTAATCATACTCAATAGAAAATATGAAGAAACCTATACATTTTAAGCTATAAGCTTTAAAAAAATAGAATCAGCATCAAAAACCTTCAGCAAACATCATATTTAATGACTCAGAGTTGGACTCATTGTCTTTAAAGTCAGGAACCCAACAAAATTAGTTTTTTCTAGCATTTCTGTTCAAAACTGTGCTGGAGGTTCAAGGTAGTGCAGAGAGAGGAAAAGAAATAAGAGGCATAAAAAATGGTATGGGAAAACCAATTTTATTATCTGCAGACATTACAATATTCTAAATAGGAAATGGAAGAGAATCTACAAACTAGTAGTACTAAGATGTTACTGTCATTCCTATACACAAATGGATGACAATTAAAAAGCTATAATATATAGAATTCCATTCAAAATAGCAATAAAAGCTATCGAGTTTGTAATAGAGAAAATTTGGCAATCGATTAAATGTCAGTTAATGTATCAATAATTATATATTTGTGTAATCATACATTTGAATAAAATGCAAAAGTTACTATGAAAGAATTGACTCTATAAACATTGGAAAAATTATCTGGAAAAAGTTTGAGTGAAAAATCAGGTTGCATAATATATGTATTATGGAAATTGAAAAATGCACAAAATAATATTTCCTATTGCAAATGGATACATTCAATATGCTGTGAAAAAATAAAACATGGATGAGAAAGATACTATACCAACTTCAGGATGGAGATTGCCTTGAGGGAGGGAGGGAGGGAGAATAGATTGGAAGATGAAGGATTCAACAGTAATGCCTTCTTTATTTAAAAAAAAATCTGGAGCAAATTATACAAAATGATAAAATTTGTTAAATCTGGAAGCTGGGTGCCTGTTTTATTAGTCTCTGATGTTCAATTTATTGCATAATTAAATTAAAAAATTTAAATGTGAGTAAGAGGTGAAGAAATGTACACAAAGTACATTGGCAGCACTTTCAAGAAGTGTGATGGGAGCATCTGTAGCTCAAGTGGTTGAGCACCTGCTTTCCATGTACAAGGTCCCAGGTTCGATCCCTGGTACCTCCTAAAAACAAAACAAGCAAACAAGAAAACCAACTCAGGGCAGCCGGTGTAGCTCGATGGTTGAGTGAGGTTCAATGGCCAGCCCTGGGACCTCAAAAAATATATATATATAAAAAAAGAAGTGTGATGGTAAGTAGGAACAGAGAAATGGGGTCCTTTCTAAGTGGAGAGGGGTTGGAAGATGAAGCCAATGCACAGCTCCTGACTTCCCAGGGCTTTGCCGGGCTTCTTGTGACTATGTTATCCATCCTACATACAGAGGTGATCTGGCTGCAACCTCTCTCAGGTGCTTTTAATCATCAGAATGCAGGGTTCTGCCCTTTATTCAAAACACATACAATGAGGAAATGCAAGTAGCTGTATTTCCCTTTGAGGTATTGGGAAAAAAAATTCTGAATCATTTAAGAACTATAAAATCATGAATTTTAGAACTGAAGTGTTAATTATTGTATCCCAATTCTTCAAAAGCTAAATATTCCTTAATGGTAGAGTCATTCCCACCACAGCCCTATTTTCTGAATATTTGAGTTTACTGAAATGTCACCTTGCTTCGAGGGACTTGATAGCGACATAGGACCATGTATTTAATGATGGTTTCTGTGTTTGCGTTTATTTTGGTTATTGTCTTGATGATCTCCAAATCAAACTAATATGGAGTAAGCTGGGAGAAAGCCCCCTTTCTAAATCTGGGGAGGAAATTTCTCTTAACATAACATGATTATCCTATTGATGGGAGAGTTCATTGATATAGTCTTTTTGGCAGGACAATTTGGCAGTGTCAATCAAAAATTAAAATATATATGACTTTTTTAAAAAACAGAACTTTAAAAAAATGCTCAAGCATCTCTTATTTAAAGGAAAAGATGATTCACATCCCCTTTCAACTATTTTCCTTTACAGCAAAGATCCTTGGAAAAGTCCAACAGTTCTCCACTTACTCTCCTTTCGTTCTATCTTGAACTCATTCCAGTCAGACTTTTCCATTACCCCAAAAAAACTTTGTCAAGGTCACTGATGACTCCCAGGTTGCCAAACTCAATTGATGCTTCTCAGTTCTTGTCCCCTGTAACCTCTAACCAGCTTTTAAAAATCTTTTTGTTTTTATTGGAGCAGTTGTAAAAAATGTATATGACACTTAACCAAGGATTTCTACCAGAAATCTAACCTTCAGAAACAATTTCATATGTGCACAAAGCTATGTGTGAAAGGAGGGCCATTGTAAAAGTTGTTCATTATAATAGGGGAATGATGTCTTTGAACATGTAATTGTTCATGTGCTCAAGAGTATAGTAGTAACAAGGTGGAGCTAAGTCAAATGCATATCAATAAGGGAATGGATGAATACATTATGGCACATCTATGCTATGGAATAATATGGCAGTTAAAAATAAATGAGGGGGGAAGCAGATATGGCTTAAGCAGTTGGGTGCCTGCCTACCAAATGGGAGGTCCCAGGTTTGGTTCCTGGTTCCTCCTAAAGAAGACGAGCAAGACAGCAAGCTTACATGATGGGCTGGCATGGCGAGTTGACACAAGATGATGCAACAAGATGACACAACAAGATGATGCAACAAAGAGACACAATAAGGAAACACAATGAGAGACATAACAAGCAGGGGGCAGAGGTGGCTCAAGTGATTGGGTGCCTCCCTCTCACATGGGAGTTCCCAGATTTGGTTCCTGGTGCCTCCAAAAAAGAAGATGAGCACACGATGGACAGACACAG
>JAQZBX010074823.1:0-14689 GCA_029593785.1 Cabassous unicinctus
ATTTGTATGATTTTTTTCAAACTTGAAAATGAAACTGTTCTCATATTCAAACATAACCAAGAATCATATCTGATCCAGTCAAGATACCACCCAGGAATGTGGACAGGTTATGTGAGCATGCAGTGTTAAAGGGTAGTTTGGGTATAACCAGTCAAGCCTGGTTATAAAATGGTTTCACTTACTTTTTAATGTTTTGCACCTGAGAAAAGAGAAAAGCCTGCCAGTAATGTCCCAAATGAGAAAAGAGAACTGTGGTAGGACAGCATCCATTGCCGAGGTTCAACCGTTCTCCTCTGTCACCCTCCCTGATCCCAGCACATCTGAGCTGGGTCTGGATCCTAGATCTCTCCACAATGAATGCATGTATCTTGAGATGGGGTGAAGGAGTCAGAACTCATATTTCATGGACATTGTTTGGCAGTATCTTTAATGAGGAGAAGGACATACTGAAACTCTTTGGTTAAGGCTTGCCTTCCACTTTTTCTAAAATGTGCATATCTTTGGGCTCACATAACAAATGAAGTGAGTCCCGAGCAGAAAACATTCATAATTTTAGAATATTGTAGGAAAGTTGGTGATGGGCATCTGGTTATGGTGAAGGCACATATAGCACAGTCTGGAGTCTCAACCTCCTGGGGGCTTTGTATGGGAGGGTGCCCTCTCTGGGCTTGTTCAGGATATATAGCTGGGGTCACAGTTGGATCTCTTCTGGGGCTGCAGCTTCTGTAGATTGCTGCCATTAGGGGACCCCCAAGCTCCCCTCATGCCCAGGGCTTTTCTCAGTGAACAGACAGTGGACCCTGAGAAAGGAAAAGCCCAATGGTCAGGCCAGAGTTTAAGCTGGGCATCCTAGTACCAGAGAGTAAAGCAGGTCTCCTCTTGACTGAGGGAAGAATGTGGATATGGCAAGGAATGGACACCCTCCATCCAGAAAAATCGGATAGTCCCATGAAATTTGAGAATTCGCCACATGTCATATTTGTGTGTTTGTTTTAAAATTTGCTTTAAATTGATATATCCACAAGTTGTATTATAAACAGACCCTAAATGGTGACCAGTCCTGCCATTTGAAGGGTATTGAATACATAAGCTGTTAAGTGTGGGGAGGGATGACATTGATACTGAGAAAGGTTCTGAGTTCACTGAAAGATCCTGAAGCCATATATAAAATTAAGTCTGATTGAAAACCCAAGTTGTAAAATTGTGATGGCGTGTGGCCTCATTTGAACAGTATTAAACAAATAGAAACTTTCTTTAAGAATATTTATATCTTATCTTACTTACTCTGTGGACTAAAATCTAGTGTTGCCTCTCATAAAGATGAAAAGGATATGAAATTAAGGCCATGTGACATGCAAAGATTCACTATCAGCAACATTGAGTTCACCTTTTCAGAAATTATCATATGCTTAGGAAGGTGGCCTAAATAAGCTCAAGACAATCACCAGAAGAATGAAAATAGCATGTGAATTGTCAAATGATTTCTTTTTCCTTAAGTCTCTAAGTGTATTCATGTTCTCCAGCAAAAGAGAACCAACAGGATATCTATGCATATCTATCTATCTATCTATCTATCTATCTATCTATCTATCTATCATCTATCTATCCCTAGAAAGAAAAATAAAGGGATTTATTATAATAAACTATAATTCTTTATAATTTCTTATTAGAGTTCCTTGAAAGAAATTGGCATACATGACTGTGGCAAGGCAACCTGGACACTCCGATGAAGGTGAAACTGAAGCCTAGGGAAGCTGGCTGGCTGGAAATGCTCCCAAGAGCCAATGCTGAAGTTGAGTCTGATTTCCTATTCTAACCTCTGAAATCTTCAGTTCTTGTTTTTAAGACCTCTAACTGATTGCTTGGGAGACTCCCCACATTGCTGAGTACAACCTCCTTTGATGATCATAGATGCAATTTTTAATTATACATGCAAATCCCAGCTACAAAATACCCTCACAGTTACAAGCAGGCCAGTACTTGAACAAACAACCGGACACTTTAACCTAGTCAAATTGACTCATGAAATGAACCATCACACTAAGCAAATTCTCGAGTGCCTGCTGTGTGCCAAGCATTATCCTCAAATAGAAGAAAGAAATGAAAGTCCCTGTCCTCATAGAGCTGACATCCCGAGGGCATGGACAGAGGAGAAGCAAGATAACTGATCTGCGGGCCATTTGGGAGATGATTATAGAGCATACTCAGAGGTTAGGCTGCTCCACCAGCAACAAATTCATGCAGATGAAGACAGAGCTGAGGAGACCTTCAAGAATGAAGATGGAAAGAGCCTGGATCTGATTGACCATGTGGCACAGAGTGCTGGCTGCATGGTCTGTTCACCTTTGCCGTGTCGTTGGAAAGGTGGAAAAGATTCCATTGTGTTTAGTCTTTGTGTATGGGTCTCTATTTTACAGCATCTATTCCTGCAAACTGTGTCTATTAATAGGGAAGTGAATAAGTAAGTCATGGGATATACACATTTGTTTGACTACTGTATATTCAGAAAGAAAAAAATAGGCCTCTTGCACATAACATGGATAGATTCCTGAAATAATATTTAATATTCAGTAAGTTAGGAATTGAATGATATTTTTATCATAAAGTTTCTTGTGGACAATGTTAGGGAATAAACACCAAAGCATGACCACATGGTTTCTATGGGTACCCTTATGTGCATAAATAATCACACTGAAGATAAATTGTGCTGATATATGTTGTACTCAAAAGACCATAATAGGCTATGATGGATGAAAGTGGGCTTGTTAGAGGGACTGAGTTATTTTTATGGTGAGCTTAGTGTCACAGATGGCAAGACAACTAGATGACAGGAACCCCTGCTATATGGTGAGAAAGAGAAACCTACCAATCTAGAGGGTTATTACAATAAAGCAACATGGGTGAGGTCTGAGCCCTAAAGTCCTTTACAAACACATTATCCACCTTGGGAATTCTAAGAAGCAGAGAGTCCTGGAACCTTAAGAATCTCCTTTTCCATTTACTCAAGGCCCCAGGTGATCTCTTCCTGTCTTGATGCCTAGAAGGCCCTATATCCACCCACAAGCTTAAGTTACATGCACTACCCACCCTGTCCCCTGAATCCACCCTGCAGACTGTTCTTACTCCGGGAAGTCCTCTGAAAAGTGACCTGAGGTACCCCATCCTGGGACCCTGTATGTGACACAAAAGAAACACATCACCATCTCTTGCCCATCAAACCCTCCTCTCAGTTCCTTCTTCTTCTGCTAGCCTGCCTTAATTTGATTACACAATTCTTAACTTTGAGTTTTCTCAGGCTTGGGTCAGATCTCAGTTCACTGTCCACTAAGTGCAGTGCCCTCTAACTTCTCTCCCAGAGCTCCAGCTGAAGCCCCTTGATATAAGGGGCAGGGACCATCTACCTGTCCCATTGGGGACCACAGAACCCTAACATCTCCCTCAAAATGTGCTTCTCACAAACCCATCATCCATCTTCTTCACAGGTGAAGGATTTGACAGTAGTCTAAGTTGTTTTTGAACGCCTAATTTGAAATATCTCTGTGGTTGATAACCTTGAAATGGAGCAATAGTTGCGGTTATGCCTCAGCCAAAAATAAGAAGTAAAGGAAGGTCCCATTTTATTCTTCTTTTACACTAAACAACAAGGACTCCAGCCTGGGAAAAGAATAATTTCAATGTATTTGTTAAGTGAGCTATTAGCCATAAAAAGGAAAGATACTTGAGTAATGAGAAGACATTTTATTTCAAAGGTAAAATTAAAATCAGATGAATTATCATTTGTTAAATAAATCAGGAAGTGGTTGAGGCTGCACCACCCAGTGCTTTGCACATACGTCCTCCCCATAGTGAGATGTAAACTTTGAAGTATCCTTGGACTTAGTCCTGCCTCTGTTCCCTCCAAGCTCACTTCCTTTCTTATCTCAGCATGTCCCATGTCCTTCATCACCAAATACATGCTGGCCACTTCCAAATGTACATCTTCAACCTAGGCATCTCCTGTGATTTTCAGACCCAAATATCCCATTGTTTGCTCGATATCTTCCACTTGTATGTCCAAAACGATCTGTTATAATGAGTGTGGCTAAAACCTAACTCCTTCCCAGTCCCACACTTCCCACAATCTCTTCTGTTCCAAGTTATAGCCATGCTGTCCTCCCACTGGCATGGAGTCATTTGTGCAATTCTTTTTCTCTCATCCTCCACATCAGCATCCTGTGGCTTCACCACCCATGTCTATATATAACCCTTTCCACTGCTACCACTGTGGTCCAATCCACCATCTTCTTTACCTGGGATGCTGTAGATAGTCTTCTTGAGGCGATCCACCTCTTCCCTTGCTTCTCCACAATCTGAAAAAGCAACCACCGAGTGCCTGAAACAGGGCCAGACCATGAACTCCCTCTGCTTACAACCAGCCACAGAATTCTGTGTCACTCTGGGGAAAAACAATCTGCTTAAGGGCCTCCCTAACCTGACAACCATGGTCTTTCTGAATTCACCTCCTCCTCCACTTTCTCACCTCCCTATCCCTTTGATTTACCTCCATCACATTCCTCCCATTCCTCCAACATGAAGACCTGCTCTCACTGTAGTTTCTTTGCATTTGGGGCTCCAGGTATCCCCAGTGCTCACTCTCTGCCCCCTTCAGATCTTACCTTTTCAGTGGGATTTCCCTGATATCCTCATTCAATTTAGTAATACCTCCCATTCTACCTTTTCCATGAACTTCCGTTCTTTAATTTCATCAAGTGCACTTCTCACTGGTTGATAAAGCTTATAATTGGCTTCCTAATCCTCTAGTTTATCTCTTTCTCCTCTACTTACTTGTTCTCCAGTATCCATGAGGGTAGAATTTTTTTGTCAGTTATGTTCGCTATTTTGTCTGCTGTGATTAAAAAAGAGCATGATGGCAATGCCCAATGGGTAAAATCTATGATAAAGTGGAAGGGTGTAATTGTGCAGTGGATATGCATGACAGTGGTGCAGTGATGCTTTTGGGTTGGGTAGTGCTGGTCTGTGAGGTGGGTAGGGTAGGGGGGTGAGTTGCACTGTCCATGGAACTGGGGGGAGTGTCAGGGAAAGGAGCAGATGAACTCTGGAGATTTGCAGATGTGTGGTTGAAACTAAAATGTTGATAATGTTCTTTTGGCAAATATGGCAGTGAAGAGTTACTGGTTTAGGGTGTTGGATGTGGGGGGCATGTGGGACAGGGTGTACCTGGGGCAGGCTTTTAGGGAGTATGTGAATGTTCATCTTGTCATAGTGCATTGTATCAGTGGGTGGAGACCAGCATAATGAATGGGAAGGTGTTGGACTCCCATCCTAGGGAGTCCTGCTATGTTCTCAAAAAAGAGGGGTGGGAGTCTCTTGAGAGCATAAGCTGTGCCTAATAGGGGAGACAGGCCAGTATGTCAAGCCCTTAATGTTGCAAGTATGAATCTTGTTCTTCAAGGAGTGAAGCTTGGTGGTTGCCATGGGTCCTGAGAGGAGGGCGAAGGAGGAATAGAATAGATGGAACTTGGGGTATTTTGGGGCATTGGAATGGTTCTATGTGATCTTGCAATGATGGATACAGGCCATGTTAAATTTTATTAAAATTTATACAAGTGTATAGTCCAAAATGTACACCATAATGTAAATCCTTGACCATGGTTATGTCCAAGAGACTTAAATCTTTTGGCTTTCCATATGCCAGTTGGGCCCTGACTCTCAACAGCATTGCAACACCAACTCTCCATTTCTTTGGACTCACCCAGGACAACTAACAAGGAATGATGACAGACAACGAACATCCCAAGGAACAGAGAGGGTCTACAACTGCAAGCAAGATAGTCTCATCCATTTGCCCCATGAGAACTAATTTCCCTCTCAATTAGAGGTGGAGTGGGCATCACCATTCCAGAGTCCTTGGGATTGTAGAATGAATGATGGGCTAGAGTAGTCTTACTGTTAGTCTACTACAGACTTATTATTTTTCTAGTAATGGAAGAACTTTTATCATTGATGTGGAGGCAGTGGCCACTGGAGTTCTGAGGGAAGGGAGAGGGAAAAATAGGTGTAATATGGAGGCATTTTCGGGACATTGGAATTGTCCTGAATGATATTGCAATGATGGATACAGGCCATTATATATCTTGTCATAACTTACAAAATTGTGTGGAAGAGAGTTTAAACTATAATGCAAACTATAATCCACACTTAGTGGCAATGTTCCAACATGTGTTCATCAACTGTAACAAATGTACCACACTAATAAGGGATGTCGTAATGTGGGAGAGCGTGGAAGAGCATGGAAGGGGCGTGGAGTGGGGCATATGGGAAGCCCCTATAATTTTTATATAACATTTATGTAATCTAAAGTTTCTTTAAAATAAAAACAAAAACGAACAAACAAACAAAAAACTTGAAAAAAAAAAAAGAACATGATGAAAAGGAAAGATCTTTGAATGGCAGGAAACAGGTGAACAATAAATATTTCTACATTTCAAGAGTCTGCATGTACAGAGGTATGAATTGAGATTATGATGAGGCTAAGAAAAGCCTTTTCCTTCGAGGGCACAGGAAATATTTTTATATTCGTCACAGGCAGAGATTCACCTACTTCTCCAGGATCTGTAGGATAGGAAAGTGAGTGAAAGTTGAGGATAAGAAACTAAGCCAGAGAGAGCTCCTTTACTCCTTTGCAGATAGAATCCTAGCAGATCATTTTGGTGCCTCCTCCCACATCCCCTGGGATCCCTCTAAAAAGTTCCCAGTAGGTATGCCCACCCCAAGCTGCTCACAGGACTAAGGGAATGGGACTCCCTACACTTTCCCTTGAAGATGTCCAATTACATGCTGAGACTTGAGCAATCACCTGAAAGGAGGCAAGCAGGGGAGATATTAAGGGGTCAAGTCAACCTGATGAAGGGAGGATCAGGGGGGCACAGCGAGCAACCTCAGAATGACAGAGTCTGGAGCATGACAGGACGTGCACATCAAAATTCTGTGTCTTGAGAAAATCTTACAACACAAAGCCCTGCCCTGCTGTTTAAACCCTATAACTTATCTGAAGTGGTGTGTGTGTATCTGTTACTTGTTATTTTCTTTTGCAAAAATCACAATGTTATAAGTGGCACAGAAATCTTTGTAGGACTCCTGGACCATGTTCTCCAGTCTCTGAGAATGTGTCCATGCATTTTGAACAAGGGAGAAATGGGAGGGAATGGAGAGTTTCATATTAGTATAACTTAGGTAAACATCTGTACATACGGTTCTCATTGCATGTCTTACCTGCCCTACAAGGGCATTATAATATGAGGCATGAAAGCCTCTGAGCTGTTGAGAGACTTGCACATGGGTGTTGAGGGTGGGGAACCTCCCAGGCATCATAGGGAACCTGCCTTCTCTGGCCCTAGGCAGCTTCTCTCCTCCTTTCACTGCCTGATCCATCAGAACAATGGAGAAGATGACCCAACCTGCCTGGATAGAAGCACTGCTCTCCCTCTGTCAGTCCTGCCCCTCAGCCCTCTAGCACCAAAGTGACCACCAGATCCCTAATAGTCCCATGTGATCCTCACTCACCAGCTCTGGCAGGAAACAAGGCTCTGGCAGGAAAAGAGATTTCTGGCGTCAGGGATCAGCTTCAAATGTTTCCACTACAACAGCAGATATGCTGAGTCTGGTGAAGCCCTCCCTGCAGTCCGTGGAACAGGAACACTCCACAGACCTGTCCTTGCATGTGACATGAAGGTCCCTTGTGTGAGTGTAGTCACAGCAGAAGGAAAGGGTTGAGAAAGCCTATGCCCAGCCTGAGGTACCAAGGCAAAAAGTTTGAGCCTGCAAGAAGTACTCAAAACAGCTTCTGACTTGTGCTCCACCCTTCAGAGGGGGGAAGTTGGTCCGTTGTTTGGGGACTTCATTTACAGGAAATGAAAATGAAACCAGGCTATCTCTGTTTTCTCCTTTCTGATCAGCACAAGCATTTCTAGGAAAAGAAAAATATATCTGCTGTGACTTCAGGGTCTCAGGGAATAAAGTGGGGGGGCGGGGTCAGAGAAGACTCTTAGGGTCAGGAAAATCAGGTACCCAATGACATATGTGGGGTCACTCAGTCAAGACGCCCAGATGGATGTGGCTCCACAAGGTCTGAGGAGCATGGGGTACAGGGAGGAAAGCTGTGAGCAATTTGCAAAACTCCCAGTGAGTAAAGGAGGAATGTTCACCATCAGAATAGAGTGGGGGGTCTCACTTTCTTTCCCTCTCTTTCCCTTTTTTTTTTTTTAGGAGCACTGTAGCTGACTGCCTACCTTGTCAACAGTTGGGTGTTCATGGCTCTAGCTGGTCATGAGGATGCAGAGCTAAAGAGGAGCCCGACATCAGGGACTCAATCACATCTAAAGAGCAAGTCAAACTACCATGAAGGCTCTGAGGAACAGGACAAGACAACAATGAGGAGTAAGCTGTGAGGGAGGTTTAAGTCATTTGCAGTTCTCAGGCTCCTCTTCTGCAGGCCCTCCTCTGTGTGCTGTGGGTGCTCAAGTCAGTTCCTTGATGCAGCTTTCAGGTAGATACAGTCTCAGGAAAACACTCAGAAACTTTAGTGTGTGCCCCAGCCAACCAGGGGAAACCCAGACACATGGGGTCAACTCAGTGTATAATCTTTCAAGGTATCAGTGGACAGTCCTCAAATAGTCAAAGTCCCTCTTCTACAGATCATCAATTTGGCTTTCACCTTTTGTGAGTTTCTTAAAGAGCAAACACCCCCATCATTGTTCAGATAAGCAAAGAAGAATATGACTTTTAGTGATAGATGAAAGTGCAGTTACCCTCAGGCCAAGGAATGGCCACAAAATATTCAGGTTGACCTGGGCCTTCCACTTCATTCTCCACTTCCCTTGACCCAAGGATTCAACTGGGATGGGGTGGTGGGGCCAGGGGGTGGGCAGGAGGGGTCCAGAATCTTACTCCAGGAAGAGAGTAGAGGCCCTTTAGCTCAGCTCTGGTCATGAGAACTGTGACATCATATATCAGTTATGTGATTTCCAATGTGAAGCATTGAAATAGGCTTTCCAGCCAATCACATTGGCAGAAGGAACCTGGTCTTGGGCACCCTGAACACATAGATTTGTCATGAAATGTTGAGGTGTTGTCTATGGCCACACAACAAGAATTAATGACATAGCTGTATGAGGCCCAGAGGAATATAAGTAATGCCAGTGGAGAATGCAGAACACCACAGAATGCCAACTGCTGAAAGCTCATTTCTCATGTGCATTATAGAAATCTTAATCAGTCAGCCTCTTGACCTCTGGAAATTAATGAATTGGATGAAGGATGAAGCACTGAAAGAGCAAAATCTTGTATTGGCTCGGGGTGTATTATGTCCTGTGTGGATGCTCGTGGCTGTGTGATGGGCTGCTATTACCCTATTGCTCACTCATCTTTGCCTTCCATGTATGTGGAGGGTCCAGCCCTGTGTTATTTATACTGTGGGATATAAATGAATAAGGGGGCCTTTATGGTACCTACAGCCTAGATGTGGAGAAAAGAATTTTCTATATCAAATATCCAGAGTGCCAAATGAATTCAATGTTAGAAATTGAAATATGTTTTATGAAGATACCATCCACACTTTTCAGGGCAAAGGGAAATCAGTTGGTTTTTATCCTCAGAACTGTGTACCTATGTATGCAGGTAGAATAAATGACTTACTTATGGTGTGATTCACACACACTCACAGATGCATGCACATGCGACATGTACAGACAACAAATGGTGATAAACACAATGGTGATAAACACAAAAGAATAATGTACTTGAGTATAGCCTGAGAGGGGCAGGCAGTGTGGGATATAAGGAGATAATGAAGAACATTTTGAACCTCTATTATTTTACTTTTCTATCCTGCTCCCAATTATGCAAGTAGTAATGAGAAGCAAGTTGGAGTGGCTATACTAATATAGGCTAAAATAGACTAAGTAAAAAAACAGTTACAAGAGACAAAGATGGTCATTACATATTGATAAGGGGACAATTCAACAGGAAGATGTAACAATTATAAATACATATGCATCTAACAGCAAAGCCTCAAAATATATGAAGCAAATTCTGCCAGATTTGAAGGAAGAAATTGATGGTTGTACATAAATCATCAGACTTTAGCTCACAACTCTCAGTAATGGATTGTTATGGGAAAAATATGCCTAATGTAAACTATGGACCATAGTTAATAACAATATTTTACTATTCTTTCATCAATTGGAATAAAGGACTACACTAATGCAAAGTGTCAAAAATAGGGGACATGTGAGAACACTATATTTTTTATTTATTTATTTTTTATTTTACTGGGAGGTCCTGGGGATCAAACCCAGATCCCTCCATAGGAAAGACGGACGCCCAACCACTTTAGCCACATCCGTTCCCTGGAACATTGTGTTTTATACATGACTTTTCTGTAAACTTATAACTTATCTAATTAAAGAACACAATAATTAAAAAATAGATAGGACATCTGTTCAGAAGATCAATAAAGGTAGTACAGAACTTGAATGACTCACTAAACCAACTAGACCTAACAGACACATGTAGAACACTTGTATCCAATGAAAACAGAATACACATTCTTACTGAGTGAACATGGATCATTCTTGAGGATAAAATATATGTTGGGTCACAAAACAAGTCTCAATAAATTAAAAAATTTGAAATAATACCATGTATATTCTCTGACTACAACAGAATGAAGCCACAAATCAATAACAGAGGAAGAAATGGAAAATCCACAAATATGTGGAAATTAACAACATACTCTTAAACAACCAATGGGTTAAAGAGGATCAGATGGAAAATTAGGGAATATCTTGATGTAAATGTAAAGGAAAATAGAACTTACCTGTTTTTTAATTGGATTGCTCTTCTTTTGATTGTTAAGTTGTATGATCTCTTTATATAACATGGATATCAAACTTATATCAGTTATGTGATTTCCAAATATTTTCTCCCTTTGAATAGGCTGCGTTTTTACTTTCTTTACAAAGTGTTTTTTAGAACAAAGTGTTTTAAGGAGGTCCCATTTATCTATTTTTCTTTCTTTTTCAGGCTTTGTGTGCAAGTTTAAGAAACCACCATCTACCACCAGATCTTAAAGATACTTCCCTACATTTTCTTCTAGGAATTTTATGGTTGTAGCTTTTATATTAGGTCTTTGATCTATTTTGAGTTAATTTTTTATAAGGTGTGAGATAGGGGTCTTCTTTCTTTTGGATGTTTTATTAGTCAGCCAAAGGGGTGCTGATGCAAAATACCAGAAATCTGTTGGCTTTTATAAAGGGTATTTATTTAGGGTAGAAGCTTACAGTTACCAGGCCATAAAGCATAAGTTACTTCCCTCACCAAAGTCCATTGCCAGGTGTTGGAGCAAGATGGCTGCCCATATCTGCAAGGGTTCGGCCTTCCTCTTCCTCTTAAGGCTCTGTGGTCCCAGCTTTTTCCAATATCAGCTGTAAGCTGGGATAAGTCTCATCTTTCTCCCGGGGCTTGTTTCTCTCAGGGCTCAGCTGCTCTGTTCCCTCCACAAGGTCAGCTGTA
This sequence comes from Cabassous unicinctus, assembly GCA_029593785.1. Classification (NCBI taxonomy): domain Eukaryota; kingdom Metazoa; phylum Chordata; class Mammalia; order Cingulata; family Chlamyphoridae; genus Cabassous; species Cabassous unicinctus. The sequence goes on from JAQZBX010074823.1 coordinate 11,572, forward strand.
GACTATCAGGCTCTCTATGCTTTGTCTCTCTCCCCAGGGCTGGATTCTCTCCAGGCTCAGCTGCTCTCCTCTCTCCACAAGGCCAGCTGTCAACTCTCAGGCAAACGGCTCGTCTCTCTTCCTAGGGCCTTGTAGCCGTTGGCCAATTTAATATAATTATGAATTCCAAAAATATAATTGGATCATGCTTGTAAACTGATCTGTTAATCTGGGCATGATTAAGTTATGATTAGGGAGTTGACTGAGCCATGTCAGTAGGGCATTGAGCCCCACCCCTTGGTGGGTGGGGGAAGAAAATATAAAAGGCATCACAAAGAACAGAGTTGAAACAGTTTTTGGGAAGCAGTTTTGATGTTGGAGAGAAGGCCTCAGGAGGAGAGAAGCGAGCCGTTCACCTGATCGTCTACAGCTGACCTTGTGGAGGAAATAGGAGCTAAGCCTGGAGAGAAACGCAGCCCCGGAAAGAGAGGAACTCAAGAAGCCTGAACCGTGGCAAATGTCGGCAGCTGTCTTGCTCCAACACGTGACAATGGACTTTGGTCAGGGAAGAAACTTATGCTTTATGGCCTGGTAACTGTGGATTTCTACCCCAAAATAAATACCCTTTATAAAGACAAATCAATCTCTTATATATTGCATTAGTGCCCCTTTGGCTGACTAATACAGGCCTCTGCCATGTCTATGGAGCTGTCTCTATTCCTCTGTGTTCTTCTCCTGTGTATTTACTCACGAGGCTCCAGCTCAAGAAACTCCAACCTCCCTCCTTTGCCATGCAGTTTTCTCTGTGAGTCCCAGCCCACCAAGGGAGTGGGGACTCAAAGTCCTACTGATGTGGCCCAATCAAAGCCTTAATCATTATCTAAACAAGTAAAAGTGAAACCTCTGAATACAATACAATCTAAAGGGGAACATGCCCAGAGGAACAGACCAGTTTAGAAACATAATCCAATATCTATTTTGGAATTTATAAACAATGCCAAACTGCTACAGATGTGGATATCCAGTTCTCCCAACACCATTTGTTGAATAGACTGTTCTGGCCCAGCTGGGTGGGTGTGGCAGCCTTGACAAAAATCACTTGATCTTAACCATGAGGATCTATTTCTGATCTCTCAATTTGATTCCATTGATCAACATGTTTATCTTTCTGCCAGTCCCATGCTTTTTTTTACTGCTGTCGCTTAGTAATATGTTTTAAGCCAGGAAGTGACAGTCCTCCAAATTTGTTCTTCTTTTTAAGATATTTTAGGCTATTCGGGGCCCTATACCTTCCCAAGTAAATTTGATAATTGGACTTTCCAACGTTGCAAAAAAGGCTGTTGGAAGTTTTATTGGGCTTTTGTTGAATCTTAGATCAATTTGGGTAGAATTGACGTATTAATGATATTTAGTTTTCCATTCCATGAACACTCAATGTTCTTCCATTTTTTAGGTCTTCTCTGGTTTCTTTTAGCAATGTTATATAATTTTCTGAATACAGGTACTTTATGTCCTTGGTTAAGTTTATTCCTAAATATTTGATTCTTTTAGTTGTTATTGTAAATGGGATTTTTCCTGACTTCCTCAGATTGCTCATGAGTATTGTAGAGAAACGCTACTGATTTTTGCATATGAATCTTGTATTCCGCCACTTTGCTTAACTCATTTATTAGCTCTAGTAGCTTTGTTGTGAATATTTAATGATTTTCTAGGTATATGATCTTTCATCAGTGAACAGTGAAAGTTTTACCTATTTGGATGGCTTTTATTTATTTATTTATTTATTTATTTATTTATTTATTTTTGCCTAATTGCTGTAGGTAGAACTTCTACCACAATATTGAATAACAGTGGTAACAGTGTGTATGCTTGTGTTTTTCCCAATCTCAGTGGGAAGCGTTCAGGCTTTCACCTTTAAGTTCAATGTTATCTGTGTATTTTTCACATATTCATTTTAATCAAGTTGAGAAAGTTTCCTTCTATTCCTGTCATTCAGAGTATTTTTCTCAAGAAGGATGTTGGATTTTGCCACATGCTTTTTCTGCATTAATTGAGATGATCATATGATTTTTCTTCCTTGATTTAGTAATGTGGTGTATTACACATTGTTTTTCTTGTCTTGAACCACCCTTGCATGCTTGAGATATAATCCAGTTGATCATGATGTAGACGTTTTCAACGTGCTGTTGGATTTGATTAGCAAGTATTTTGTTCAGCATTTTTGCATCTGCATTCATTGGTGTTGGTGCTGAGGTGATGTATGGGAGCTCTGTATGTTATGCATGCTTGTTTTGGTAAGTCACAACTTTTACTATACACTTATAGTTGACGTATGCCCAAGTATGTATGATATACTTCAAAAACTTTTTAAATGAAAAAAAAAATGCACCATGCTAAATCTTAAGCTATGCAGCAAAAGCAGTACTGAGTGGGAAATTTATAGCTTTAAAAGCCTACATTAAAAAAGCAGAAAAGTCTTCAAGTGAGAGATCTAGCCTCAAAATGTAATATCTAGAATAACGAGAGCAAACTAAAACTGAAGTGAGGAGAAGGAAGGAAATAATGATTGAAATGGCTATAAATGATATAGAAAATAAAAACAATATGGAGAATCAATAAGCCAAAACTTGGTTCTTTGAAAAGACCAATTAAACCAAGAAAACTTTAGATAGACTGACAAAGAAAAAAAGAGTGCATATAAATAATGAAAATCAGAAATGAAAAGGGTGACATTACTACTGATCTTACTGAAATAAAAGGACTATAAGAGGATACTATGAACAGCTGTATACCAATAAATTAGATAACCTAGATGAAATGGGCAAATTCTTACAAATACGTAAACTACCTGCATTGACTCAAGAAGAAATAGAAGGTCTCAACAAACCAATTACTAGTAAAGAGATTGAATCAGTCATCAAACCCTCCCAACAAAGAGACCCCAGGATCCAATGGATTCAAAGGGGAATTCTACCAAACATTCCAAGAAGACTTAACTTCAATTCTGCTCAAACTCTTCCAAAAAAACTAAAGAGGAGGGAACTCTCCCTAACTCATTCTATGAGACCAACATTTCCCTCATATCAAAACCAGATAAAGACAACACAAGAATAGAAAACTACAGACTAATATCTCTTAT
>JAQZBX010074824.1:0-14694 GCA_029593785.1 Cabassous unicinctus
GAGCCCACTGCCTTTTCACCCTTTTGACAAAGTCCTTTGAGGTGGTCCAATTTATTTATTTATTTTTCTTTTTTTGTTCATGCATTGGGAGTAAGGTTTAAGAAACTACAATCAACAACAGGTCTTGAAAATGTTTTCCTACATTTTCTTCAGGGAGTTTTATGGTTGTTGCTTTTATATTTAGGTTCTTGATCAATTTTGAATTAATTTTTGTATAAAGTGTTAGGGATAATATTTCTTTCATTTGGATATGGATATCCTGTTCTCCCAGCATCATTTGTTGAATAGACAGTTTTGGCCCAACTGGGAAGTCTTGACAGCCTTGTAAAAGATCACTTGACTGTAGATGTGACGGTCTACTTCTGAGGCCTCAGTTTGGTTCCATTGGTCAATCTGTCTGTCTTTATGTCAGTACCATGCTGTTTTTTTATTTTTTTTATTTTTTTTTATTTTTTGACTGTGGCTAAGTAATATGCTTTAAAATCTGCAATTGAGAGTCCTACAACTTTGCTTTTTTAAAAAGACATTTTCAGTTATTTGAGGCATTTTATCTTTCCAAATAAATTTGATAATTGACTTTTCCATTTCTGTAAAAAAAAGGCTATTGGGATTTTTGCTGGGATTGTGATGAACCTCTAAATCAGTTTGGGTAGAAGTGACATCTTAAAAATATTTAGTATTCCAGGCCATGAACACAGAATGTCCTTCCAGCTATTTGTATTCTTCACTTTCTTTAAGCAATGTTTTATAGTTTTATGAATACAGGTCCTTTTTGTTCTTGGTTAAGTTTATCCCTAAATATTTGATTCTTTTAGCCATTAATATACATGGGATTTTTAAATTTCCTCCTCAGATTGCTCATCAGTAGTGTATAGAAATTCTTTTGATTTTTGCATATTAATTTTGTATCCTGCCATTTTGCTGAACTCATCTATTCATTCTAGTAGATTTGTTGTGGATTTTTCAGGATTTTCTAGGTATAGGACCATATCATCAGTGAATAGTGAAAGTTTTACTTCCTCCTTTCAAATTTGGGTGCCTTTTATTTCTTTGTCTACCTTAATCGCTATAGCTAGAACTTCTAGTTCAATATTGAATAACAGTAGTGAGATTGGGCATCCTTGTCTTGCTCCTGATCTCAGTGAGAAATCACTCAGGACAATGCTAGTTGTAGGTTTTTCATATATGCACTTTACCATATAGAGAAGGCCTCCTTTTATTCCTATCTTTTGGAGTGTTTTCATGAAGAAAGCCTGCTGTATTTTGTAAAATGCTTTTTCTGCATCAATTGAGAGGATCATGTGATTTTTTCTTCTTCAATTTATCAATGTGGTCTATTAAACTTATTGATTTTCCTGTGTTGAAGCACTGTTACATATCTGGGATAAAATCCACTTGATTATGGTGCTTTTGGATTCAGTTTGCAAGTATTTTGTTGAGGATTTTTGCATCTATATTCATTAGGTATATTGGTCAGTAATTTTATTTTTTCAAAGTATCTTTATCTGATTTTTGTATAGGGTTATGTTGGCTTCATGGAATGAGTTTTGTAGCATTCTTTCCTGTTCAATCTTTTGGAAGAGCTTGAGCAAGATTGGTAATAGATCATCTTTGAATGATTGGTAGAATTCACCTGTGAAACCATCTTGTCCCAGGCTTTTCATGTTTGAGATGACTTTGATGACTGTTTCAATTTCTTCCTGTAGGATTGGTTTGTTGAGGTCTTCTATTTCTTCTAGGGCAGTGAAGGAGGTGCATGTTTTTCTAGAAATTTGTCCATTTTGTGTATATTATCTAGATTTTTAGTGTACAGTTGTTCCCTGACCTCTCGTATTTCTGCAGCATCAGTGGTAATATCCCTTTCTTATTTCTGATTTTACTTGCAACTTCTCTCTTTTTTCTTTCTCAGTCTAGCTAAGTGTTTGTTGATTTTGTTGATCTTCTCAAAGAACCAACTTTTCATTTTGTTGATTCTCTCTAATGTTTTTTTGCCTTGATTTCACTTATTTTTCCTCTGAACTTTACCATTTCTTTCCTTTGACTTGGTTTGAGATCCGTTTCCTGTTCTTTATCTATTCCTTCCATGTATGCAGTTATATGCCTTTTTGATATCCCATAGGTTTTGATATACTGTGTTCTCATTTTCATTCATCTCAAGATAGTCACTGAATTCTCTTGCACTTTCTGCTTTGACTCACTGATTATTTAAGAGTGTGTTGTTTAATCTTCATCTATTTATGAATGTCCTTTTTTCCATCCATTATTGTTTTTCATTCCATTATGACAAGGTAAAGTGTTTGTATAATTTCCATTTATTGAGACTGGTCTTGTGACACAACATGTGCTCTATCTTGGAGAAGGATCTATGGGCCCTTATAAAGAATGTATAACCTGCTATCTTGGGGTACAATGCTCTATAGATGTCTGCTATCTCCAGTTCATTTATCATATTATTCAAGCTCTCAGTTTCTTTATTTATCCTCTGTTCAGATGTTCTATCCAATACTGAGAATGGTGTATTGAAATCTAAAACTATTTTTGTAGAGATACCTATTTCTCCCTTCAGTCTTGCCAGGGCAGGTCTCACGTATCTTGGTACACCAAGGTTAGGTGCATTTATATTTATAATAGTAATTTCCTTTTGGTGAGTGCCCCTTTTATTAATACATAATGACTTTCTTCATTTCTTAAAACAGTTTTGCATTTAAAATCTCTTTTTTTCAGATATTAGTATTGATACTCCACATCTTTTTTGTTGTTGTTGTTACTGTTTGCTTGGAATATCTTTTTCCAACGTTTAACTTTCAACCTTGTTGTATTTTTACATCTGAGGTGTGTCTCTGGTAAAAAAAAATCCATTCTGTCCTTCTTTGTCTTTTGATTGCGGAGTTCAAGCCATTAACATTCAGTGTTATTTCTGTAAAGGAATGACTTACTTTGTTCATTTTTTCCTTTGGATTTCCATTGTCAAATAGTATTATTGCCTGTCTTTTTACCCTTTAATTTACCTTTCCTTATAATCTTCACTTTTACACTCTTCTCCATCTTCCACCATTTTTTTTTTCATTTCAAGCTGCAGTACTCCCTTTACTATCTCCTGTAATTCACATCTTTTGTAACATATTCTCTCAGTTTTTGTTTGCCCGTGAAGACGTTCAACTCACCCTCATTTCTGAAGGACAGTTTTGTCAGATACAGAATTCTTTGCTGGCAGTGTTTCTCTTTCAGTAGCTTAAATGGATCATAGCACTTCCTTCTCTCCTCCATGGTTTCTGATGAGAGGTTGGCACTTGGTCTTATCGAGTTTCCCTTGAATGTGATGCTTTGCTTTTCTCTGGGTGCTTTAGAATCTTCTCTTTAGCTCTGATATTTGCCATTCTGAGTAGCAGGTGTATCATAGTAAGTCTATTCAGATTTAGTCTGCTTGGGGTGTGTTTTCCTTCTTGTATATGAATATTTATGTCGTTCACAAGGATTGGGAAATTTTTGGTCATTATTTCCTCAAATAGTCTTTCTGCCCCTTTTCCATTCTCTTCTCCTTATGGGACACCTATAACTTGTATTTGTGCATTTCATGTGGTCATTCAATTTCCTGAGACCCTGTTCCATGTTTTTCCTTCCTTTCCTCTTTCTATTCCCTCTTTACAAGTACAGGTGTGCTGTTTTCTGGCTCATTTATTTTTTCTCAACGAATTCAAATCTGCTTATATGCCTCCAATGTATTTTTTAATGAGATACTAGGAATTTAACCCAGGACCTCAAACATGTGAAGCAGGCACCCAACCGCTGATCTACACCCTATCCCCAATGAGAGTTGGATTTTTATTTTTTGTTTGTTTGTTTTTGTTCTTAGGATGTACCAGGGATTGAACCCAGTACTTCGTACATAGGAAGCAGGCACTCAACCACTTGAGCTACATCTGCACCCCTCTAATGTGCTTTGTTTGATGTACTGGTGGCCAGGAAGTTAACCCAGGGCCTCATATGTGGGAAGCCAGTGCTCATCCTCTGAGCAACATTGGCTCCCCTGAGTTGGGTTTATCATTTGTTTTGCATGTTGAATTTTTTTTAAGAAGGCACTGAGAACTGAACCAGGAATCTCCCATGTGGGAAGAATGTGCTCAACCATTTGAACCACATCCACTCCCCTAATGTATGCCTCCCCTCATAGTTTGCATTCACTGTCTGCTTATCTTCTCTTTACAAGGCACTGGGAAACAAACCCAGGACCTCCCATGTGGTAGGCAGATGCTCAATTGCTTGAGCCACCTCCACTTCCCCTAAAGTATTTTTAATCTCATCCATTGTGCCTTTCATTGCCACAAGCTTGTTTACCTTTCTTTGCAGGCTTTCAAATTGTTCTTTATGCTCATTCAGTGTCTTCTTAATATCCTTTATCTCTGTAGTCATATCTTTGTTCAATTCTTTGAATTGATTAAGTGGATTTGTGTTTATCATTGATTTGTCTCAAATGCTATATCACTTCAAGGTATTGGGTTTGTTCTTTTTGCTGGACCATGCCTTCCTGTTTCTTAGTATGGCTTGTAATTTTTTGCTGATATCTAGGCATCTGAATATGTTGGTGAATTTATTCTGATGGTTAATTTCTCTCTCTTGCCTAATGTTTTATTTTCACAGCTCTTTTTTGATTTTTTGTTCAACTTTCTCTGGGTCTTTAAAATAGCCCAGATTAAGTTATCAAAATTAGGCCAGTTACTCACTAATGAGGCACAGATTTTCTCCCAGGATTTGGAGCTAAAGAAAGACTTAAAAGCAGATTTTCTCCTTGCAGTTTCCTGTCCAGTCAGCAGATGGCACCTGATAGATATCTTTCCATGGAAATGTTTCTTTGAACCTACTATCTCCCAAGTTTCTGGTCTGACCAGAGCTGAGATTCAAAGTGGGCTCTTCTGGCTGAATTCACTGAAGATAAATCATTGTCTACCTCCAACACACCTTCCCTCCTCCCTTGTAACAGATGACAGGGAGGAAAATGTCTGTTCCCCTCTCAGTTGGCTGCCATGAGCCAGGGGTTTTATCCAGGCTTAATGCTTTAAGTGTGAAGGTAGGTGTCTTTCCTGTCCACTGCAAGGGTTTATTGACACATGTTTGTTGTTTCAGGTTCTTTTTCTCAGTGTCCCTCACCTCCTGGGGTTTGCACAGCACTGTCATTTGCTGACACCCAAAGTAGGTCTACTGGACACATTTAGGTCCTTTCTCTATTGTTTTTGTGAGAGTTGAACCCTGCCTGTCTACTGTGATGCCATCTTCCCAGAACTCTTGGTCTCAATACAATGTTAAAGCTAATGGTATGACGTTCTGTGCACTGTTGCCAGAAGCACAAAGGGATTTTCATAAATAATGGAAATGAGGAATCATTTATTTATTTCCCCAATTTTAATTTTATTAAAGTTTTGATGGAATATATTTGTACATTTTGAAATATTCAAAAATGAATCTAATATTCTGCTTACCAATACTGTTCCTAATTGTCCAACTTCAATTTTTATAAATCAACTTTTTTCTAATTTTATTAGTAGATGCGATGTATAGGAAGTATTTTTCCTTAATGGCAGCATGCATTCAGGAGATGTATAATTGTAGAGAAAATTTATGTCTATGTGAAAAATTTTGAAGATATGGAGAGACCAGCAACAATGAAGGGGCTTCTTTTAATCTTTAACAGACAGATGAATTGAAGATACAAGAGAGACAATGGAAACTGGTGTTCATAGACCTTAGAAAAACTTGTGAATGGGAGGTCTTCTACAACAAGAATGGTCAGACTAAGGCCATCTTTCAGTACAACCATCTCACAAGTCCCTTGTTTGTGATTCTGAACAATATGCACCTATATATGATATTGAACACCCAGTTATTTAGAGTTGAGGGAGGCAGAACTTACTGATCCTGAGTTCTGTATGAAACCTCTTTAGTTCTGCAGAATTCTGGATATTTACTTCAAAGTCCCCTCTCATTTTAATGAAGATTATACTTGTGAATGGAATTTACACAGAAAACACTTCACACTTTAGCTAATTGGATTTGTAAAAATGCATAACATATTGTTAAAAAAATTTATAAATGAAAGACAAATGAGGTCATCTATAAAGTGGAGTAATCTAGCCATACTCATTGCTTTATGTTGAGTTTGTAGATTTACTTGAAATTAAATCAGGGTTTTAGTTATGAATTCTCAGGAGAAAATGTTATAACCAGCAGCAAGAAGTCATAATTACAATTTTATTGGGAAATATCTAGGTGTATATCACACTACATGTCATGTGTTATTCTTTTACAATGGAATTGTATGTATTCAGATTATGTATGTGTCTGTGAGTGTATTTGAAAGTTCAGCATTGACAATGATCTTACTGGAACGCCAAACATATTTTGAACTTTATATACACAGTCTCTGCTTCCTAAATGCTGTCAGTTTGAGATCACATTCACGACTTTGGCAAAACTGGCCCTGGGTGAACTCAAATCTGTGATTTTTTAGGAGTGAATCACTTTCAATGATGTGCCTATAGACTTCATTCAGAAAGAATTGGCTCAGCTAGACACATCCTAGAGAAAGCTGTTCAGAAAACGGATGCTGGAGAATATCAATCACTTAGACTCATTGGGTGAGGTACTCAAAATTTACCTATCTTTCTCTCTATCTATCATATATCTAACATATCTACTATCTACCTATATATGTATATTTTTTCAATTTTTCATATTAAAACAATTTATTGAAGTATTTCATTCATACACAAACATACATAAGCACTAAGTGTATAGTAAAAAGTTGTGAACATACAAAACAAACATGCATAGAATCATAGAGGGCTCCCATACATTATCCCAAAACAAATAACTTGCATTATTGTGAAACATTTGTGACAAGTTATGAAAGAGCATCATCAAAGAATTACTACAAATCATAGTCTGTATCTTAATTTTGGTGTACTTTCTCCCCAACTCACCCTATATTATTTTGTTCACAAACCATATAATTTATCTAAAGTGTACAGACAGTGGCATTTGGAATATTCACCAAATTGTGCATTCATCACTTCAATCAATATGAGAGCATTTTCATTACTCCATATAAAAAGAAAAACAACATAAAACAACCACTATCTTTCCCACATATTAGTGCTACTAATTACAAATCCTATGATGTGATTTCACCATTTGCAGTTATTTCCAAACATTTGAAAACAACTTTTTATCAATTCTGCACAGATTAAACCTCAAGTTTCCATTCTTTAACCACATTATTTTCTCTGGTGGCATATTCTAGCTATTAATCCATGACTTTTTTCATTATATTTAGTCTTAAAAGCAAAATCATAGATTATTAGTCTTTTTGTGCTGGCTTGTTTACCTCAACAAAATGTCCTCCAGGCTCATCCATGTTGTCACATGCTTCATAACTTCATTTCTTCTTACAACTGAGGAATATTCCATTGTATGTATATAGCACTGTTTACCCATTTGCAAATTGATGGATGCCTCAACTGTTTCCATCTTTTTGTAATTGTGAATAATGTCACTATGAATACCAGTGTGAAGATCTCTGTTCATGTCACTGTTCTCAGTTTTTTTGGGGTATATGCCTAGTAGGGATATTGTTGAGTCACTTCCTTAGGAACTCCCAAACTGACTTCCACAGTGATTGTACCATTCTACATCCCACCAGCAGTGAATAATCATTCCTATATCTCCAGATCTTCTCCAACACTTGTAGTTTTCTGTTTTGTTAATAGAGGCCATTCTAATAGGTATGAAATGATATTTCACTCTAGCTTTGATTTGCATTTACCTAATAGCCAGTAATGTAAATATTTTTTTCATGTGTTTTTTCACATTTTTCTTCTTCATGAAAATGTCTATTCAGAACTTCTGCCAATTTTTTTAAAAAATCCTAGCAGAAAAAGAAAAGTTATAAGTACACTTCAAGCTTTTATGATGACTAAGATAGTAAAATTATCATCCCAGACCTTGGAAAAGGGAGTGTTTTACAAATCACCCCATTATACCCATGACCCATGGAGACAGTGTGTGTGGGGAGGTTGAAGACATGGGCTTTGTACCTCTTAGACATGAGACTTTTGGAAAGTTGCTTGTTCACTTCAGTCCTCAAGCAGGCCTTCCCTCTTGTAAATTGGGGATAATGATAATACTACCTGTGTCTTACAGTGCTCCTGAGAATTAAATGAGTCTATCTGCACAAACGTTAGCATAGAGTCACACATACCAAACTATCTAAACTTGTTTAGTAGCATAGAAAATCTCTAGAATGCTGCAAGTTGAGGAAATGAGGCCAGGTGGAAAGGAGACTTTTCACTGTATAACTTCACCTACCTTTTGAATTTTACACAAAATGCAGATATTTTACATTTAAAAACAACTAAAATATTGGCAGATTATTTTGTCTATCTTAATACAGATAAGTTTTAAGCTAATATATTGAACATAATATTTAATTAATCTTTTGTTTATTGTCCTTTGTAATTTGAGTGTCCTTGGGGATGGGAGGGAGGAATGATTTAGATAATACCACTTGAACAAACTTAGATCTGATACTTCCTCTTTCAATAAATTTCCCTGTAAATAACAGGCAATTTACAAATCCATAGAGGAAGAACCTAGAATATAGGTTGCCAAGGGATGAGGTAGGGGTAGGGAATATGGAGTTAAGGCTTATAATATAAAAAGTGCCTATTTAGGATTATGGAAAAGTTTTGGTAATAGATGATGGTGATGGTAACATGACATAGTGAATGTAATAAACTGTATTGTTATATATTTGAATGTAGTTAAAAGGTGTATATATGGTAACAAAACATAAAAAAAAAAAAAAACTGGTATTCTGCTGATGTAGCCCAGTGGCAGGTACTTAAATTTTTATATAAGCTAATGTTGAAGTTTCTTGCATTTGGAAGGATTATCTTCATTTTATTATTATTTTTTAATTAATTAATTTTTAAGGATACTTAGAGTACATAAATGTTACACAAAAAAATATAGGGATTCCCATACACCCCACCTCCCAAACCTCCCACAAACTCCCACATAAATATACTTTATTAGTGTGGAACATTAATTGCAATTGATACACATCCTGGAGTTTTGCCATTAAGCATGGACCATAGCTCACATTGTAGGACACACTCTCTCCCACAGAGTTCTTCATGTTATATGATGATATAAAATGGCCTATATCTGTCACTGCAATGTCACTCAGGACAATTCCCAAGTCCCAAAAAACCCCTGTATTACAACTGCTTTTCCCTCTCCCTGGCCCCAGAAACTCCAGTGGCCACTGGCTCCACATCAATGTTGTAATTTCTTCCATTGCAAAAATCACAATATGTCTATAGTAGAATACAAGTAAGTTCACTATTGTCTATAGCTCTTCTGCCCATCCAGAGGAGTCAGGGATGGTGATGTCCACTCCACCTCCAATTGAGAGAGGGCTTATATCCCATGGGGAAGATGGATGGGATTATCCTGCCTGCAGCTGCAGACTCTCTCCATTCCCTGGGATGATTGTTGTCCAACATCATCTCCCTGCCAGTTGTCCTGGGTGAGTCCAGTGAGATGTTGAGTAGGAGTTGCTGCTCCACCGAGGTTCCAGACCCAGCTGGCAATGGACAGCCCAAAGTCTCAAGTCTCTAGATGTACACCTACAAACTCCAAAACCATGTATAGATTTGAATAGAAGGGACAGATGAGCCATGTGCAGGGAAGACATAGTTGAGTCCAACACTGTCACTCTCAGGATCACAAACTCCAAAGTAGGGCCCATTGGCAAGGCACCTAACTCCAGAGCTATGTGCCCTGACATAGGACATGGGTGTCTGCAGAACCCCCAGGAGCCCAACTATTTGGGGTGATATCCACTTTGGAATTCTATGAGATCCTACTGAGCTGTGCATAAGAGGTACCTCTGGGATGACCTCCTGACTCATTTTGAAGTCTCTTAGCCATATAAACTCATTTGTCTTTACATTTTCCACCTTTTATTCAAAGTCTTTTTCCAGTTGCATTGCCAGTTGGCACTTGGTAGCAATCCCTCAGTGCCAGGGAAGCTCATCCCTGGAAATCATGTCCCACACTGGGAGGAAGATGATGCATTCATATGCTGAGTTTAGCTTAGAAAGAGGCTACATTTGAGCAACAAGGAGGTTCTCAGGAGGCAACCCTTAGGCACCCCATACAATAGGCTAAGTATCAATTTCAAGAGCAAAGACTCATAAGCCTAGTCATCAATATCAAGGGCCCATCAGTGGATTATCCTCCTTCACCAGTCACTGCCCCTGAACTTGGGGTACTGTTGCTGTTCTCTTAGAAAATGTGGCAGAGCTCTCCAGGATGGGAAATCAGTATTATCTCATTTATTGACTAATTCCCCACCCACTGTGACAATGCCCCATGAACATTTGAACATTTTTATATACCTTATATTTATGCTCAGGTGAACTTCCTCCCATGCATCCCCCATCCGTGACATCCCACAACAATGAACCTCCCCCACCCCAGTTATAGCCCTTCTGCTATCCAAAGCTTCCTCAAAGATGAAGCCATTACAATAGCTGAATGCAATTAATAGGAAAAATAAATAATATGATGAGCTTAAATGTAAGAGATAAAATACATAAAAATGTTAAAGAATACTGAAAATTAAATTAAATTAAAAGATTGGGATATTAAAAAAATGAAAAATATTAAAAAATATTTTTTGACCTTTTGCCTTTCATCACCACAATATCTGGTGTCCAGTCAGTACCGTGCCACCTTCCCCCTCTCATTCCCCAGAGTCTCATTATTTTTCATTTTGTTTTCAAAGTTTTAGGTTACAGCAAAGTCACACACAGAGTACAGGAGACTCTCATATACCCAACATCCTCCCCCTTTCCTCCCCCCCCATATAATACCTTTTTATATGTGGATGGTAGCATTGTTATAACTGATATAGAATTAGTGAAACATAGCTACTAAACATTGTCAATGGTTTACACTATGGTTCGCATTTTAGACTGTACAGTTTTATAAATTTTGATATTAATCATGTCTTGTGTCCATCACTGTATGGTAATGAGGAACATTTCTACTGGCCACTATATACCCCCTGTTTGATCTATTCTATTCCTCCCACCCCATCCTCCCACAGCCCATGATGACCTCCGGCTTGACTCATTGGATGACAAGATTCATATTTACATGCAACAAGAGGTCTTGACACAATGGTTTGTCCTCCCCTATTAGGAAATGCCCTTGCTCTTGAGAGACTCTTGCCTGTCTATTTCTGAACAAATCAGTCCTCCCAAAGATAGGAGGCCAACTCCTTCCCGCTCATTATGTGAGTCTCACCCACTGATAGAACACATTATGATAGAATAAATACTCACACACTCCCTAGAAGCCTGTTCCTGGTGCACCCTGTCCTGAATGCCTCCCCAACCAACACCCTAAACCAGTGACCCTTTCTTGTCATTTTGCCATAAAAGCATTCCCACCTCTGTACTTTCAACCTCATACCCACAAATCCCCAGTGTTCAACTGGTCCCTCTCCTAACCCTCCTCCCACTATCCTGGACCTTCTGACTCACCCTTCCCAATCTACCCACCTGTCAACCCTGCACCACCCAACCCAACAGTATCACTACCCTCCTGTCTTATCCCTTCAATACACAACTACACTCTATCACTTTACCATAGATTAAATCCTTATGGGTGATGGCCAACAACCTTATCTTCTCTTTATATTTCTTGTAAACCTATCTTACAGAAAATAGTTCTCTGAAACTTCTTAAATTTCATATCAGTGTGGTCATACTGTTCACCCTTCAATGCCTGGCTTGCTTCATTCAACTAAGGACTTCAAGATTCATCCATGTTATCCCGTGTGTTAGCAACTTATTCCTTCTTACAGCTGAGTAATATCCCATTATATGTATGTACCACATTTTGTTTATCCATTCATCTGTTGATGGGCACCGAGGTTGATTCCAACTTTTGGCAATAGTGAACAATGTTGCTATGAATATTGGTGTGCATGTATCTGTTCATATCTTTGTTTTCAATTCCTCAGGATATATACCCAGCAGAGGAATTGCTGGATCATATGGAAGTTCTATATTTAGTTTTTTGAGGAACTGCCAAACTGTCCTCCATGGTGGCTGGACCATTCCACAATCCCACCAGCAGTGGATGAGGGTTCCTATTCCCCCACACCCACTCCAACATTTATAGTCTTCTGTTTTTTAATAGCCATCATTCTAATGGGTGTAAAATAGTATCTCATTGTAGTTTTGATTTGCATTTTCCTAACAGCTTGCAATGTCGAGCATCTTTTCAGGTGCTTTTTAGCCATTTGTATTTCTTCTTCAGAAAAGTGTCTTTTCAGGTTGCTTGCCCATTTTTTGAATGGGTAGTTTGTCTTTTTATTTTTGAGGTGTAGGATTTCTTTAAATATGCAGGATATTAGGTTCCTATTGGGTATATGATTGCCAAATATTTTCTCCCATTGAGTAGGCTATCTATTTACTTTCTTGATAACAGCCTTTCAGATGCAGAAGTTTTTAATTTTGAAGAGATCCTATTTATCTATTTTTTCTTTTGCTGCTTATGCTTTCAGTTTGAAGCTCATGAAACCATTTCCTATTACAAGGTCCTGCAGATGCTTCCTGACATTATCTTCCAAGGTCTTTATGGTCTTGGTGTTTATATTTAGATCTTTGATCCATCTTGAGTTGGTTTTTGTATAAGGTGTGAGATGTTATTCCTCTCTCATTTTTTTTGGATATGAATATCCAGTTCTCCAAGCACCATTTGTTGAAGAAGCCATTCTCTCCCAACTGAGTAGGCTTAGTGGCCTTGTTGAATATCAGATGACTGTATATGTGAGGATCTATATTGGAAGTTTCAATTTGGTTCCATTGGTCAGTATGTCTATCCTTGTGCCAATGACATGCAATTTTGAAAACTATAGCTTTGTAGTATGTTTTAGAGTCAGGTAGTGTGATGCCTCCAATTTCATTTTTCTCTTACAATATGTCTTTGGTGATTCAGGGCCTCTTACCCTTCCAAATAAATTTTGTAGTTAGGTTTTCCAATTCATTAAAAAATATAGTGTTGATTTTTATTGGGATTGGAAGGGGACAAGATGGTGTCCGTTTAAGTGGGCACTCACCATCTCTCTCATAAAAGATGGCTGAATAGGGACAGCATCCAGCTGAGTGAGCTGATCTGAGAGCCCACAGAGCAGGAGCCTTTGGGGCATTGATCTGGAGAGAGCTGGACAGGAAGATAGATTGTTCAAGATAAAACCATGAGTTTTTAGCCCAGTGGAAATCATGGATGGCTAAGCTCCACCCTCAGGACAAAGAGCCAGGGTAAGCCCTGACTCTCACCACCCACTGTCAGCCTCCTACCAAGAGGGAGCATTCTCTGAATGAGGGAGGGATCTGGCAAGGGATGGAGAGGGGTTTCCTTTCTGTGGGTTTGTCTGCCTGGACCCCCTTAGAGCTTTGTGGATCACAGCAGTCAGCTTGAAGTGGCACCAGGATGAGGAGAGAGGTGAATCTGCTAAGGAAGCCTGATTTTCTGACTGCCCTGGGATAAAAAGGCTTGGCATGTGAAAGAGTGGAGTCAGCCAATTTAATAGTTCTGTGTTGAGGACTATCAGAATTTCAACTTCCCTAAGGGAGTCAGGCAGTGGTAAGTGCTTAATAAGTTTGCAAGAGCCTATTTAGGGTCCCCTGGGAGGAGGGGGTGGTCTAGGAGAGGCTTGAAAAATCACTCTGTGGGGTGTATTTAGTCATCAGGGTCCCATTTGAATTTCAAAATGGAACTCAAACTGACCAGGAGAGGGGAGGGGAGATCTGCTCATACAGCCTGCTGAATCCAGCTGCCATAAGAGAATAAAATCTGCCCAACAGAAAGTGGCTGAATAGCTTTCTGAAAAGCTGGCTGAACCAGTTGGAGGGGTAGCTCAGTGGAGAAATTTCTGTCTTGAATGTATGAGGTCCCTGGTTCAATTCCTGACTCCTCTAAGAGTGGTGATCCACAGGGATATATAACATCCAACACATACCGTAAGACAGGAACTACATAGACATTATTTTTGTACTAGATTCTTTTGGGTCTTTTATTTTTCAAAAAAAAAAAAAGGTTACTTAAAATTTTTTTAACTTAGTTTACTCACTAAAACCCACCTCAAATCCTGCAGAGAGAAGTCTGCAGTGTAATTGATTGATGAACACAGGCAGCCTGAGAGGCTCCAAAATGGTCCAAGAAGTATCACTGTTATTCCTTTGCTTTGTGTGAGTGCTTGCTTGTGTGTTTGGGTATTTTTTTGTATTTTCCTTGTTGTTGCTTTTTTGTTTCTTGTTTTTCTTTCTTCTTTTCTCTCCCACTTTTTAAAAAATTAGGTGTTGCTATATTTTCTCTTCTTTGGTGTGCTTCTCTTTCCTTGAATTCCCATTTTCTGTGTTTACTGATTTTGTTTACCAATGCTATCTCTTTTCCTTCCTTCATTGTCTATCCTTTTTTTTCTGTTGTGGTGCTTACATTCCAAATTTTTTTATTAGTCATTAACTTTACTGGTTATGATTTCTATCTTGCTATTCTGTTTTCTTTTTTTATTAAAATTTTACTTTCTGTCCTTTCTTTTCTCCTTCTCTCTCTCCTCAT
>JAQZBX010074825.1:0-14698 GCA_029593785.1 Cabassous unicinctus
ACAAGAGAGCCTTCTTCTCTCATGATCACCTAATCTATCCTGATACATGTTTTTTGTTCTCGTTGACTCCGATCCTCACCTTCGTTCCCCTACCCCTCCTGTGTCAGGGCTGGACCCCGGCAAACTACCTTGAACTGGAAATGAAAACTAATAGTTCAATGGTGTATTAAAAATATTCTACACATAGTGCTGTGGTTACAAGGCAAGCAGACCTAGATATGAAATCTGGCTCTTAAATTTGCTAGGTACAGGCCTTTTGGGCAATTTAACCTCTTTGAGTCTCAGTTTCCTGACTTGTAAAATGAGAATAAGAAAAATGCATTTCTTTCAGGGCTGTTTTGAGGATTAAATAAGATAATGTATGCAAAGCTTATACCACAACATGTGCTTTTCTCCACATTGACCACAGAGTTCAATAAATGGTTGTGTAACTGGCAGTTCAAGATGTCAAGTTACTTGGATGAGAACTGGTATAGCAAGAATGCAAAAAGAGTCCTTTAGCTTTTAAGAAGTTAAACGTGTTCTTTGTATTGAGCAGATAATTTTGAAATCTAGTCTTTTAAAGCAATATAAAACTGTGTAGCTTGCCCCCCATTCTTTTGTGTCCCATTTCACTTTTCAAGAGCTAAGTCTAGAGAATTTTAAGCAAGGCATTTGTTTTCTTACTTAAAGAGGATCTCTTTTCTACCTCTGTCAGCAAGGCCCTGAGGCTTGTTGCCCTGGAGTAGAAGGAGGCCGTGGGGAAAAGGAAATGGCAAGCCAAAAGTTGGCCCCTTCTCATGTTCCATGAAAATTTGGGGGAAGAAGTAGACTGAGATAGAGTGAGGAGATATCCCTGTCCCTATGTTGGGTCCACATCTCATTGGCAAAAGAAAGCTTTAGGAAAATCCAAGTTACTTTGGGATCTTGAGAATGTGAGTGCTGGTGGCATGGCATAGGTAGGGGCTGCAGGTTCTTAGAATAATACCAGTTTTAGGATGGGTCCCTGCCTGTATTAGCCAAAGGAGTGCTGATGCAAAATACCAGAAATCCGTTGGCTTTTATAAAGGGTATTTATTTGGGGTAGAAGCTTACTGTTACCAGACCATAAAGCGTAAGTTACTTCCCTCACTAAAGTCTGTTGCCACGTGCTGGAGCAAGATGGCCACTGCCGACGGCCAAGAGTTCAGGCTTCTTGGGTTCCTCTCTTCCTGGGGCTTGTTTCTCTCCAGGTTCAGCTGCTCTGCTCTCTCCACAAGGTCAGCTGTAGACTATCAGGCAAATGGCTCGTCTCTCTTCCCAGGGCCTCTGCCGTGTCTGTGGAGCCATCTCTATTCCTCTGTGTTCTTCTCCTGTGTGTTTATTTCCTAGGCTCCAGCTCAAAACTCAGCATCAAAACTCCAACTCACTTCTCTGCTCAGCTGTGTAGTTTTATCTGTGAGTCCCCGCCCACCAAGGGGACAGGGACTCAATGTCCTAGTGACGTGGCCCAATCAAAGCCCTCATCATAATTTAATCACACCCAGGTATAGACCAGTTTACAAACATAATCCAATATCTATTTTTGGAATTCATAAACAATGCCAAAGTGCCACACTGCCCAACTTGGTTTAGAAGTGATGGCATCATGTTTCCTAGGGATGAACCTGAAGGAGCACCCCTGGCTTCTCTTTGTCTGTGTAAAGCTTGGTGGAATTGCCCTGGTGGGGGGATACAGAGCCACTGAGGGGGTCAAAGGACTGTCAGTGATTGGGATGAGGAGGTCATGCAGTAGGAGACTCCAAGATAGGCATGAGGAGGGTGTGTTTAAATGCTTGGGATCATGGACTCTGGCAATGAACACTGGCATCTCACTCCCAAAATGTGAGTTTGAAGCATTATATCTCTTCAGCCATTAGTTCACAGAGCAGAACAGACCAAACACTTTGCAGCAGGACTTACTGAGTAAATCTGGGGCTTCTGCCTCCCCAGCAGTAGCACGAGGTTACATTAGCTACATTCTGCCACATAATCCAGCACCATTTCCTACACATATCAGGGGAAATATAAGATAGTCAAAATACCGAAAGAGATTGTAAAACCGGAAGAGACAGAGCTTATATAAAGGGATTAATTCCATTATGGTACCTAACTATGTTTGCCAGATTGGGTTAACATTTCTTTTCTCCCCTATTAACTGGTGGTGTGGGTGTGAATATTTGTATATGTTGTGAAGCATGGAGTTACATTTTAATGAGATGGGTAAGATTTGGGGAGGAGCATGCTTTTAGGGGGGAAAGAAAAAAAATTCCATTTTGGACATATGAAATTTGAGATGCATATTAGACTTCTAAATGGAGAGGATAAGGAGGTATTTAGGTATGCTAGTCTGAAGTTCAGAAAAGAGGCCCCTGCTGGAGTAAGGAATGTGGCAGTCATCAGCAAACGGATGGTGCTTTCGTGCCACAGCATGGCTGGCCTCCAGCATGGATAGCTGGGTCAGGAAGATAGAAACTTAACTGATTCTCTCCTTTTCTTTATTATAAGGCTAAGAAAAATTGAAAACCAGAAGTGGATGATCTAGGGATTCTTAACCTTTTTTGTACCACGGACTCTTTTGCCATTCAGGTGAAAACCACGGGCTCTTTACTAGGTCCACACTATACTGTGTATTCTTTAATAAATATATCACACCCACGCCAACATGTCCCCATGAGAATAATGTCTTTTTGAATTTCACTTCAAGCTCACGGACCTCTAGTTAAGAACCCCCAACCTAGAGAGTGTGTATTGGTTCTGAGTATGAGATTCTTAGACATCTGCATTGCTGCCCACTAACGAGGGGGGGAGACAATCCTGCCCACACTCTCCTAGTGCTTCATGGAAGGGATGGCAAGGACACAATTTGCACATCATCCAGGCCAATATTTTGAAAGAAAAAGTCCTATCCTTATGTAACTCCATGGTTTAAAACAAGAGGCATGAGAAAAGAAAGCGTTATGGTCCTTTGCCTCTGACTGAATACTAACGAGAGCCACTTGCCTCCTAGTTTCTCTCTTTTTACCATCTAAAATAATATGTTTGAGAAATGGGCCTGAATATCCATCTACCTATTGGGATTTTCACCACCGTGTGTCAAATTCATGCTCTATTATGAGGAGACATTTAAGGCATGTAACTTGCATTCCTTCCTTCCATTTGTACTCTCCACATTTACCTTTACTTTACTCATTCATTTTCCCTAAGTGTGGTAAGACATGACAGTAGAAGTAAATGCTCCATTTTATGTCACTGGGGATGGATGCCACTTTTCCAAGGAGATATGTTTGAACCCATCTACTCTGCATCACTGACATAATATACAACTCCTACTCCGTTGAGATGTCAACAGGTCCGTTGTCACACCCGAATGATTTGGAGTTGCTGATTTGGCAGAGTCTAACTTGTTCAAATGTAGTTACCTTTTCTGAAAAGCTCAACCAAAGAAAAGGAGAAAAATTCATAATGATAATGGTAGGAAAGATATTTATTATGATAATATTGATAGTTAATATTTAAAAAATAATTAATTATATATGGAGTCACTGCATTTCTTGCTCTATGTAAAGTATCTCAGATACTTTTGAAGTAGGGCATGAGAGGCCATGAAGTATAGTGGTTAGGGCTCAGGCTCTAAAGTCAGATGTCTGGGTTGGAATTTTGGCAGCATCACTGAGTGATCTGGACCCTCTTTTGCCTTGATTTTTTCAACTGAAAATATGGAAATAATAATAGTGGGGATAATAAGTGTACCCACCTCATAGGGTTGTTTCATAGATAATACATATAAAGAAATTAGATAATACTGTGCACCTGGTACACAGTAAGTGATCCATAAATATCAGCTTTATAATATCAGTATTACATATTTTTCTCTTATCAAAAATGAGGAAAATGAATCAAACATCAATGATCTGAAACTGCAGTGATAGGTGATGTGACTGGCCTTAAAGTCAGGTTTGTTAAAGGCTATCCATCATCCAGTAGCCCAGAGACCTCATAAGATATTTCTAATGTTTGAATAGAACTAATGTATGTTTTATTCTAATATAAGAGATAGTGTTAACATTCATGGGCTATATCATATAAGTACATGTTTTAGCAAACTCAAGAAAAGACCACAGCATTCCCGTTTTACTAGTCTTTATTTTATACTAATTCAGGTTGCTCAACCCACATGCAAGCTAAACAAGAAAACCCCGCCCCCCAAAAAACAAAAAATACACCTGCACTTGTATAAGAAAGTCAGAGCCCCTGACAATACCCGCATCGGTTCCTAGGCTGCAGAGTCCTGACTTAACATTCTGAGCCCGTATATGTAAAGAGTACTTTGTAATCTTCTGAACTCTTGTAACTATTATTCTGGGATGCCTATTGTGTGGATACCAACACCTAGGAATATCTGCGCCATCTGGGTAGAAATAAAAAGTCCCTGAAAGTTGATGTTGTAACTCACAATGTATTTTTTCCCTCTATGTTTCTTGTTTCTAATGTTGACAACCACCCACATGGTATGCTCTGGTTCTCAACGAAACCCACAGAAATGCCAGCTGGCTGCATGCCAGTGTCAGGCAGACGAGATTTTCAAGAGCTTCCTCAAAGCAAAACCTTGTCAACGACAAGCATTGTTTCTGAATTTGAAATGAAATATTTTTCTTTTTCCATCCCTTTGGTTTCTTTTCCCACCTGGGAATGGGATTCAGAATGGGTTACTAATTATATCTCAGTAGCTGTGATTCCTAACAACTCCAGTCCTCATATTTATGCAGCATCACTCACTCAGCTGTACCAGCTAATACACGGAGATTGGATGAGGCTGTGGCAACCACATACAACCTTGTAGTCAAGTCTGATATGCCTCCTTGTAGTTCCACCCAGGCTTTAAAAATATGATTTGTTTTCTCCAAAACTGGCCAATACACAACATGCAGAGAGAAACTTGGTAACATAAAATCTATCTCCTGCCTATTTTAGGCAATTATATCCTTTGCCTTAAATTATGAGAAATGCTCAGTTTTCCTGTTTGAGAATCAGTGACGACCAAAATTCAAATACAAGCATTTTAAAATCAAGTACTTTTTTTAATAGTAAAGTTCATGTGTCAACTTGGCTGGGTGATGGTGTCCAGTTGTTTGGTCCAGCAAGCACTGCCCTGATTGTTACTGTGAGGGTATTTTGTGGATTTAAATCATTAGTCAGTTGATTGCACCTATGGCTGATTACATCTACAATCAATAAAAGAGATTGCCTTCAGCAATGAGAGAAGTTTCATTCAATCAGTTGATGGCCTTAAAGGGAGAACTGATTTATCGCAGTTAGAAAGAAGAATTTCTATTTCTGCTTCAGCCAGCCAGCTTCTTCCAGGGAATTCACTGAAACCTTCATTGGAGCTCCCAACTTGTGGCCTGCCCCATGGAATCCAGACTTGCCAATCTCTACAGTTGTGTGAGCCAATTCTAATAAGAAATCTTGTAATAGTTACATGTATACTGTATATATGTATATACACATACATACAGACATATATATATCCTGTTAGTTCTGTTTCCCTGGAAAACCCTGACTAATCCTCCTTTCTTCTATCCCAATAACAACTTTCCTGGTAAGGTCACAGGCTCTAAGGAATGTACTTTAGAATCTTTTCTTTAGTACATTGGCTTGCTGATTAGAGCAATAAATGAAGGAAGCTTTCAGAGTGTACAGTATTTGCTTGACTGTATAAAAATGCATTACCTTTTACTCAACAGGCATAATGCTTTAAAAATTGATCCTCACTGGCTTTAGGACCTAATTTGGCCAAAAAATCTTTCAGCCATAATCTAAGCATTCTGACTGTATGTATTATGTACATAATGAAAATACATGATGAACCTTCGACTTGTGTGACATCTGCATAACACTGTAATACCTTTATACGTTACTGGGCTTATATTAGTCTGCCAAGAATGAGGACTGGCTTATCTTTAGATAATGATGGAGTTGGGATTTGTAGGCTTGTCATTCAAAGAATCTGTGGTTTACATTAGGTGCTGTTAGAGTTCAGGATACGGAATTTTCTCATGTGGAGAATGGTCTCCTGCCAAGACTCACAGGGTTTGTCAGGTTGGATTCCAAGTGGCTCTAGATTTGGGTACAACAATAAGAGGGGGATTGATTGGTGCCTCTCTTCTCCTGGAGAACTGGGGGCTTCCTCGTGTCTGCAACTCCTGACTCAGGGCTTTCCAGGAATTATTTTCTGTGAAGCCTTGGTTTGGTTTGGACTATCTAAGTAACTCTTCCCTCTCCAGTTATATTGTGCATTTCTTTGACAGAACAGGAGATGGGTCAGTATTTACTGAGCACTTACTATGTTCTAGGCATCATTCCAAGTGCTTTACCTCTTTAGTCCCTTTAATCATGATAGCAAGCCCATAAAGTAGCATTGTTATTTTCCCATTTCTCAGATGAGGACACTAAAGCACAGCAAGGTTAAGTGATTTCCCCACAGTAACACAGTAAGTGATGGAGGAGAAACAGGCCTTGGCCAGCCAACTTTAGATATTGCTTTTAACAGCTACACCCCGTAGATTGAGACTGCTCTTTGGTAGGCCTAGCAATAAGAGACATTTCCAATAGCAGACAATCCAGAAAAGAAACAAGGAACCTCAGATTTTTGGTACATAACTTCCTGGCTTTTCGAGCTGCCTTGCATTCTTTAACAGCCTCTAAGATTTCGTAATTTGGGAACAATCCTAGGTCTGTTATAGCTACACAATTTATCCTCTGCCACAAAAATATTCTGAATGCATAATGTGCACAGAGAGCACACGAAGAAATTGCCAATTTGAAAGGTGTGAGCATAAAGATTCCCTCAACATGTGACTGTGGTGGTATCAGAATAGACATTTCACAGAATTGCTGCCGTTGAGTTTTAAGCCTTACCTAAGAAAGAAGTAGGGTTCCACCTCAGTGTTTGCTGCATTTAAAACATTTGGCACTGAACACTGAGTGTGATAGACTGCTGTGCCCTCCTATCAGAGGGAGTTTGGGAATAACTCAGGATTGCATGGTGCATTTGATCACCACTGGACATCTCATGAGATGCCTTTTAGGGGAATGTTTTGATTTGCCCCCATTAGGCCCAGTCCTGCCTCACAATGTTGGCACAAGCCTTGGCTCAGTTCTGAGCTGTTTCAGGTGTGTGCAATAGTACCGAGTGACTAGGATTCAAAAAGACCTAATGGAACAAAGGCAAGTTGAAACGCTACCCTTGGAAACCTGTGTGCAAACCCTACCTCTCTTCTGCGGTCACAGCGCAGGAGGGGGATAAGCCATTGGCTCGTTGGTTTCATCCATTTCCTATCATTCCATATCACACTATCTGTTTCAATCTGTCTTGATATAAACATCATTTTCTTCTTTGTGGCCTTAACCAGACATAGTCTTAGAAGTTCAGTGTTACCTCCTGATCATTTTCATGGTTGCGCCACACAAAAATCATTAGCAGCACTTGTGCATGATCTACTTGTTGATTTTCCTGCCTGTTTTGCTATACTTAGAATCCTAGAGCAGCTCTGCAGATGAAAGTGTGTCTAAGTAAAGACTCCACATGTTAGGATAATTCAGTAACTAATGGTTGCACTGTTAATTTGATTTTGCTGCTGATCAGAGATAGGAAGGGAATTGGATTGAAATGCATTGCATCCGATTTGAAAATGTTGGTACACATTATCCATCATTATTATGCTATTATGCTATTAACATAAATTATCACATAGAGGTAATTTAAAACTGTTAACTGACACAGGTATATCTTATTCCTGTGATAATTACACATAAAGGAAGGAGGTCAGGCTAAATGTTGCATGGTATTATTGAGTGGACGATTGATGGACAGTAGCAATTAAGTGATGATAGCATTGAAAAATTACTTTGTTCCTAGCATTTCATTTTTCTCTTATATATGAATTTAAAATATAAGATTCAAATGAGCAACAGATTTTTCTTAAGAACACACTTTTGGGGTAGAACTTTTCTAAAGTCACTCTTCTGGTTCATACTAATTTAATATTGATTTTAATAAGTATTTGTTTCACAATTTTTTTAGCTTCAGACATAGTCGTAGAACATTTTCTATAAAAACTAAAAAGACCCTAACTCATTCTTTGTTGATTACATGAACTCCCAGTACATTTGTGTGTGGATGAATTGTGTCCCATATTTTTAAGCAAATTAGGACAAAAAATAAGCTTATACTTCTAGAAGCAAGTTTTGACTTCGACTAAGGGAACTGAGTATGTGAGCAGGTTCTGCGATAAGGCTATGATACGATGAAGAAAGACTTTCTGTTTCTCTATGGATTCTATCAGATTATGTACTGTATGTTGCCATTGGGATATAACTAATGAAAGGAAAACTGAGATTGATTATATGATGGGAGGAAAAGCCAGATGAGGAACTCTGGATTTCTCACAGGTATCTCAGAAAATCTTTAATGCTTGAAGCCTCTGAGCCAGAGGTTAGATTTTGGTTGTCAGTGAATATCACAAAGAAAATACTAGACAAGTGTCATGCCTGGAAATGCTACAAAAAGATGTCAAGGACATAATATGAAATAACAAATGGTCCCTTAAGAGAATTACGTGCTATCATTTCATCTCATCCCAAAGGGGTCCATCAATCCCAGGATTGTTGCTCCTATGAGAATTATGTTAAAATTATTTTTGAGATGGAGATGGAATAGCATACATGACATTCTGGGGCTGTGAAAAGGAAGATCTAGCCTGATTCCTTGGTGCTTAGTTCAGAAAGTATTTACACAAACTTATAGGGACCACTCCATGACACTGTTATTCTCAAAATTGAAGTGTCTAACAGTAAGTCAGGACATAGGAGAAAATCTCTCAGGAAGTTGTCATATTGAAGACTGAAAAACAATCTCTCAATGAATCCAATGGCTTCATTCCCAGATTTGGTAGCTCAATGTTTTTTTGAACATGAGAAACAGTTGTTGCGTTCCATTTAGGGCCATAATGCATGAGAAGTACATATCCTTAAGCACTAGAACCTGTGTCAAAAGGGTAACATACAATGATGAGGGGCATGTGAGAACTGGGGCTGGTTGAAGGAATATGTTTTCATATTCTCATATTGCATCTCCCATTCTCTCTGGGACACATACTCGCTGAGTGGAATTGCCAAAATTTTGGCCTTATGCATTATTTCAGTTACCTCTTCCTCTCTTCCTCTCCTTTCTCTCTCTTCTTGCCTACTCTTCCCTTTCTCATTTTCCCTCCCCTCCCCTTATAACTCTCAACAGTTAGCTTTGTTTAATATCACTCTTTGAGATAGAGGAGAAACATTGTCTTCTTTAAAAAAATTATTACATGTATTCAAACCCAATTTAAAAAAAAAACAGTGGTCCCTTCATGGTCCTATAAGTCTTTGTTAAGACTCTTTAGACTACCACGGATTTCTCCTTCCACAAGTTGACAGTCCACAGTCTTACAATCTAATTATTCTCTCCTACGTTATCACCATAATAATGATAATGACAACAATACTACTAATAATGTATAGCTAATATTCATTAAGTGCTTAATCTGTACAGGCACTAGTCTTAAGTATTAAGTCATTTACCCTTTACCAGAACCCAATGATAAAGGTGCTGTTATCATCCTTCTTTTATTGTTGAGGAAACTGAGGTACAGGGAGGTTAAGGAACTTGCCCATGATCAAACTACTAGTAAGTGTCAAAGCCACGATTTGAAATATGGCTTGAGAGTCCAGGTTATTAACCACTAGGCAATTCTATACCTTGCTGTGTAAAAGAAACTGGGTGTCTCTTCTACTTGGCTTGGTGAAAAAGAAAAAAAAGGATAATCATGGCCAAACTGTACCATCAAATTGTGACACTGTAACAGTGCTCCTTTTTCAATCAGGAGAGCTTCCCTCCTTAGAAGAGAGTATTTGATGCTTGCTGTTGACCTACAGCTACAATGAGTCAGTCTCTCAATCAGTTTCCCTGGTAAGCACTTGAGTTGATTTCCAGCAATTTTATGGCTTGATTCTGGAGCCTTAAATGTACCATATGTACTTTCCAGAACAGTTTATTTTCATATTATGATTTGTTTTTAAACCCAAATGTAACTTTCAAACAAAATTGAATAAAAATGGTGTTGTTTAGGACTTTTGGTTGCAAGTATCAGAAGGCTAACTTGCAGTACCTTAAGGAAGTAAATTAATTTATTGGATCACGGCCTCCATAAAACTATTGAAGAGTGAAGTCACTGGTAAAGTGAGGGTTGGGATGCATGGGGCCTCAGGATCAATTCAGACAAAGAAGCAAATACTCATGGGCCTATCTGGTTTTCATCTGCTTTTTTCTGCATTCATTTTCTCTAACTGCCAATTGTTTTTTTCCAAGTGGTAGGAAACATTACAAGTTTTATATTTTACATCTTATCACAAGAGGGAGGCAGCTTTGTCATTTTCTTAATGCCAAGTTCAAGAATCCAAGGGAATATATTTTATTGACCCAACTTGGGTTAACTTCCCACCCAAAATTAACAAATCAAATGTGGTTTGAGGTGGAAGGATAGGGTCATATGAAAACTTGTCAGTCCCATGGAAATATGTGGATGTAATAAGAAAGAAGCAGTTCTCAGGGGCAGGGAAAATGACAAATAGACAAAACTCAGTGGTTTATAGCAAAAGAAAATTCAACTAAATTTATTTGTTTGAAGTTAGCATTAAATTACAGTGGTTACTATTGGACAGAGGACTTGAAAACATTTCTTTCTGGATGGATGCTTTGGGTAAAAAATGGAGTGCAAATTGAACTTGTGTTAATCTGATAGAGGTGGTTATTCAGAAAAAAATATGATAAATCCTTCAGCAAGGATTTTTGTAAAGTGAATATCACCCTTAATTTGAGGTTTTTTATATCAGGTTATTTAAAGTGAGATAAACTTGTAATGAGGAGCCAGTGGGAATAAGAGGAACTTGTCCTAGGAGAAAACTGTGACGACCTTCTGCTGAATGATGTCTGGAAGAGGCAGGGGCTGTGATTAAGATAACTTTAAGCAGAGCATGAAAGTGTATGCACAAAGCTCAGTGACTATTTGTCAAAGGTTTTTCTGGTGCTGGAACTGCCACCTGGTGCTTTTTAATGAGAGAAGCAAGACGGAATTAGTATGCATAGCACTTTGAGTTAACATGATTCTGGGGCAGGGCTTGGGCCAGCTCCTAGAAGAATCTGAAGTTTGAGACAGGGAGATTTCATGGTCTAACTACAGCTGCCTTATGTTGCTGTCACTGTGTTGAGTAAAAACTGGTTCTAGACAAGAGTGTACAGTACTTAGGAATTATGTCAGTGAAAAAGGTTTGCATTTTCTATGGTTGTCACTTTTTCAATAGAGATCTAGAATCAGGAGATGAAGGATACATTTCTTTCTTATTCTCATTAAGTGAGAAAAAGCAATTTTTGTCTGAGGCTTTATGTATTTGCAAATATAATACAGGGGTGCCAGAGCGAAGCCTTTCTCCTTGACCAGCTGTAGTGAGTGTGAGAAGCAGGGCTATACTGGGGAGAGACACATGCAGCTCAGAAGTCTGTCATTTGGAAAAATGAGATTCCAAAACTTTTAGCCTTAATACCTTTTAAAAAGTCGCTTGCTATTTAGATTTATATCTAATATTAGCAAATCTCTTTTGTCTATCATTAAATCTGTGAATATGCTGATGAGCATATAGGTTATAGTAATGTTTTCATGCCTGTGAATTAAATGTGCATTTGTACAGAAAGGTCAAAGGACATTTTAGGATTGAATAAAAGTAATCTCTAGTTTATAGTGAAAGTAATCTCGATAACTTGAAAAGACAGCTAGCTGGTATATATGGAGGAGGGAGGGAGCAAGGAGGAGGGATTAGGTGGGAAAAATGCAAGAAGTGTGCAAAATTGGTAAGAAATAAAATGTGTTTATATTCCTGTCACTGTACCTAAGTTTGTTAATTAATTCTATATAGGGAAAAGGGAAATAGGATACTGGAATTGTGACTTGTGAAAAGAGAACCCAACATGCTTCTTGGTAATTTAGAATTATGAATCATTATCCATTATGCCACTGGGAACCCTATTATATAGTTGGTCAAGAGTGTGGGTTCTAGAGTCAGAGTCAGACTAAGTTCAAAAGTCTTCCTCTATTGCTTAGTAGTTGTGACCTTGGTCAATTTAATCTCTTAAGTCTCAGATCCTTCATCTGCAGAATGGGGATAATAATAGAACCTACTTCAGAAGGTTGTTCTGATTAAGTGAATAAATCCATGTGATGTTATTACCATGGTACCTGCTATAGATAGTGTGCTTAATTAAGTCTCCTTTTTAATTATGGTTAAATCTTAAAAATAAACCATCAATACCCTCTCTTTACTTCTACACCGAAAAATCTGTCCCACTGTGCAACATGCCACATTCTGATGGAAAGGTCCCAGAATTGCCTGGTTATGAATAATTCTTTGACCAGGGAAGAGTAATTGACCATTCGGGCTGGAAGGTGACAAAGTCTTAATTGCCTTTCCTATTGGCAAGGAAGCTGAGTACCAGAATGCTTAAATAACTTACCAGAAGGCTACCCAACCAACTGGTATAAAGTTCAGAGCTAAAGGACATGATTTCATCACTAACTTATGCTTTTCTATTATATCATTGGTTCTTAAGATTCTCTGATGGCCAGAAACCACTTTGAGCATCTGATAAAAGCCACAGGCTCTTTCCCACTCAATGTATCTGTATACACATAAAACTTGTGGCACACAATCTCAGCAGCTGTTCCCTCCCCAACTACAATCCCAAATCCCAGGACCCTTGGTTATGGACCCTAGCTGCCATCTTGAAAATAAATAATTCTTGGTTATTGCCATCATTGTTCCCCTTTCTTTCCATGTCCTTCCACTTAGAGACTTTTGGTCACCTTTTCCCCAATAGTCAAAGAAGCAGGAGACACAGAAGCAATGACATATCATTTAGAACTGGCTTGAATTTAGAAGTCCTACCCCCTACATCCTTTGGAAGTGTTTCAAGAAATACACAACCAATGCCAAGAAAAAGCACATTTCTACCAAATCACTCAAGAAAAGGGCAAACAACAAATTTTAGGAAAAACAAATTCAGGAGTTTGTCCAGTGTGACAGTTCTAATACTTATTATGTCAAGAACGTATGAAATGCGATAGAGCCTCCAGTTTGTCTTCTTAAAGGAAAACAAAATTGCCAAAAAAAATAATTGGTTGATTCATCTTCTAGACCAATCCCCCAGAGAAAAAGGGTACCTTGTTACCATAAATGGGCATCCTTATGAGGTGGGCATGCGCTTTTCTCCACATTGTAGCAATATTTCTAAAGGAGGGCAAAGCAAGGTGTGCTCACCAGTCACCTTTCAGACACTCAGAAGATGTAAGGTAAACTGGCACTTTGACCAAGGTAAATTCCTACTGCTGCCCCAGCTCTCTTCGTAGGAGACTGAAGTGTTTAGGGAAAAAGATTTTCTGTAACCCTGAGAATGGATTTCCAGGAAGGCTGCCGACCCTGTTACAAAGGCTTTGCTACTGTCTAGCTCTCTTCACTGTGTTTACTCACCATGGTGGAAAGTTTTTAATCCTGTCAGTTTGTCTTTGATTTTAGATTTTTTAAGAGTAGTTTTCTAGCCAAATATCAATGCTGCCCACTCTCTTTTAGATGTTAAAAATCAAAGTTTAAAAAAAAAATTATTTAAGAATTATTTCTATTTTGCGCCATCTTTGACAGCTCTTCTAAGCACAAATACTACAATAAACCCACTGAAACGCTGGCATTTATGGAGAACAAACAAACTAGAGAATTATTTCATCTGACTAAGTTGGGAGATAGATTTTTGCTCCCTTCAGCCTCCATAAATCCTACGTATCTCTACTACAGGTTTACCTGAAGAATGGATTTCTGTGTCTTGCTTGCATTTTATCAATTTTGAATGGAGTAGTTCACATAAAATAAAGAAGTACTTTTCATATCTTTTATTTAAAGTCAAGGCATCTTCTGTGCCAAAGAGGTGACTTTTAGAAATGGAGCTAGGAAGTGATAGTCTGTCCCAAATGAGAGACAAATCTAAAGTGTGCTGAGCTAAGAAGCAAGACAGGTTTCAAAAACCTCTTACCGTATTTATTTTTATATGTATACTTCATCTTGTGTCCATTCCCATATGATCTGCCATCAGTTATCCAATGGTAATGAAAACATCTGTTTTATTGCAATGTAGTGTCATGATAAAGGTAACTGGAGGCCAGCAAGGCTGCTCCTTCAGCTTTTCTCTTTTCCTATTGCCTGTCCCTACACACCCCTGGTGCCTTCCTCTGCCCTTCTTTTAAGCTTCCATTTCTATATGTCTTCCTTTTCATCTTTTAAAGTTCTTTCCTTATTTATTTCATTGTGAAAAGTATAGTGATGTGTTTCAAAGCACTTTGGAATTAGCTAGACTGAGAATTAAAATCCTGGCTCTACACTTACCAGCTGCTTGCCATTGGGCCAATTTCTTGATGTTCTTCTGCCTTGGTTTCCTCATCTCTAAACTGGTGCTATTAAGAGTAAATGAGGAAGCGGGTGTGGCTCAGTGGATAGAGCCCCCATTTACCATATGGGAGGCCCGGGTTCGCGTCCCGAGGCCTCCTTGTGAGGGCACGCCGGCCTGAGC
>JAQZBX010074826.1:0-14702 GCA_029593785.1 Cabassous unicinctus
GATCAAGTAAATAAATAAATCTTTAAAAAAAAAAAAAAAGTGCTTTATAGTGTGCAGCGTATTACCCAGACATAAGGTGTGGTGGTTATATTCACCAACGGTACCCTGTTTGTACTTCTCTTCCTCTTGTCACCCTCTCTCTCCTTGTGAGCATCTGATGTGCCTTTCATGTATGGAAGACTATACTATCACTATGGCCATCTCAGCTATTTACTAATCAACTCAACTCAGGCTCTGTCAAAGTGAATGACTCAGCAGAACTCCATAGCTTGCTAACTTACATTTTGGCTTCGGGTACCCAGGCTGTTTGACAGCTAAGCAAATATTTATCAAAGAAAGTTAAGCCTTTATATGCCATAGATATAAACTGGGGTAGCACAATACAAGTTTCTTCACAAAATAAAGAGAGAGGGTCAGCAAAAGGCTGAAATATAGAAAACACTGTCTAGTATAAAGCATAGTTATCAGGGCAAAGATACTTGGAGCCAAACCTGGGTTTGAGGATAAACTCTGCCACATTCGGTGTGACCTGGGCAAGTCCATTCACCAATCTGAACCTTAATTTTGTTATTTATGCAACGAAAAGAATAACCTTCTACCCATATAGGTTGTTGTGAGGATGAAATGAGGTTGTACATACATATATATAGTACTTTTGAAATGTAATATACAATAAAAATGTAAGTTGTTATACTTGTTAACTTGTGTGTGTATTAACTAGCAGTCAAAATCTTCTAAAAAACCCAAAATTATCAAAGCCTTGGCATTATTTTCGTCATCTGGTTCTGACATTGATTTCTTTTGATTCCGTGACTCTCAGAAGTAACATCGTCCCTGCTTTCTCTCAAGTAAGATTTGAAGTATTCGGGACACTTTTATACAATTTGGTTCAGCAGTTTGGAGATATGTTGAACATTTAAAATGCGCCCTTCTTTTCTGAGGCTGTGGGGTGCTCAAGATGATTTTGGTGTGTGCAGATAAACCCTCTGAGAGCTCAAAATCCGCTCTGTAAAGCTCCCTGGTTTTCATACGCAGACAAATGGGAGAGCACTGCAAACAAATGAGAATCGCAGTGCAGTCGAGACTAGGATGTATCTGCTTGGTGATTCACTTCGTGGACGCAGTGAAGCTCTGAGCTGCAAACGTCACTTCCCGCGCGTGCAGGTATCAGCTGAGCAGACAGTGCACATTACCAGGAACCACTGAACAGTTGGGAGCCTGACCTAATTATTGATTATGCTTAAGAAATGGAGCCTGCGCCTTTCAGACCTTCGCAAAGCAGATATAAATGAGTTGGGGCGGGGGAGCGATCTGTCCCTGGTGTCCGTCACTGTGCTTCTTTGATTGCGCAATCATTAGACTGCAGGAGAGTCTTGCCATTCAAACCTCTGGGCGTATCTCTGGGGCTCAGTACCCTGAGCGCATTGCACCCTGAAGAAGGTGACAATACTTTAATTAACAACAAGAGTGGGCAGACCTGCTGGCTTCCTTCTGTTACCATCCTGGGGACCTGAAAAGTCTCATTTGTCACTCGCACCATTTTCATTATCCATATGAAAGAAAACACTGAGCAACAATTTCATTTAAAATCGATTTGGAAAGGGCACTCAATGGAAGAAATTTCTCCTCTCCCTTCCTCTGGCTCCACACCAGAACCAACACATACACATTTCTGCTAGCATGCACACTCACGCACACACGCACACACCCCTACACACACACCTACACAAACACACACATGAACTTGATATTCCTCTCTATTCCACACGCTCTACAAATAGTGCTGTATTCTGAGTTCCATAATCCATGATTCTAGATGGAGACCATGCCAAATTGGCTTGGAATATGCATTCATTCGAACGTGCAAATTTACATTAGTCAATTTCAATTACTCAGATAAATGATTTGGCTCATTGGTTTAAACAAAATGCTGACAAATTCCTAGCACACTAGCTGAGAAATGGCATATTTCTTGCTAAAGTTTGGATCGGTGGTTACTTACCTGCTTATATTTAAGACCATGTAATAGCCAATCAAACTTTGCAGGCAAGGGCGGTGGGGAGGAGCTGCCGTGACCACTATTAAATGGCAAATTTTCATTTTTGTATCTTGTTTATGTCCAGAACGGATCTGTTCCCCAGGAATGTGAAGGTGAGCTGGAACGGCTGAGTGCAGTGTGCATGTGCGGGTTGACCCTCTCTCCCCTCACCCCGCCCCCCAGGCTAACCAGTACTGTCTACCGACAGATTCCTTGTAGAGTAGTTATTCTATGACAAGTACTCTGGTTTGTTCTGGAATTCAGAATTCGCTTATTACATCAATCTATGATCAGTAAATGTTTATTGAGCATGTAGTGGTGCGACAGGCTCCAAGACCAATAGGCAATCTGGATGGGAGAGAATACCAGTTCCTGAGCCACATTTGGAGAACAATTAAATGTTGAAATATGAGGTTGGGTCTTTAATCTTTTCAAAAGGGTATTTTCCCAGTCATATTAGGGAAGTTTCATTTTTTGCGTTTGAGGATAACAAGTGGGAGTGAAATGGATGGTGATATAAAGAGCCAATTTTTTAAATAAAATTTTAATTTAAAAATAGTTTTAGATTTACAGGAAAACTGTGAAGCAGTACAGAGAGTTCCCATAAACCCCACACCCAGTTTCCTTTATTATGAACATCTTATGCTGGTGTGGTATATTTGTTATAATTAATGAACCAACATCGATAACATTATTTAATAACGAAAGTCCATACTTTATTCAGATTTCCCTAGTTTTACCTAAGATATTTTTTCTCTTCCAGGATTCCACATTATGTATAGTCATTAAGTCTCCTTATGCAACTCTTGGCGGTGACAGTTTCTCAGAGTTCCTTGTTTTTCATGACTTTGACAGTTTTGAAAAGGACTGGTCAGGTATTTCTTAGAATATCCCTCAATTGGGATTTGTCTGATGTTTTTCCCATGAAAAGCCTGGGGTTATGGGTTATTGGGAGGAGGACCATGGAAGTAAAGTGCCATTCTCATCACATCATATCAAGGGCACATACCATCAATACGGCTTAGCACAGGAGCCATTTTTTTTTGTCTCCCCTGGAAGACTGTTGCCTAAAAAATTGAAAACCTCCATGGAAAAGTAGACCTATAAGGATTCTGTCATATCCCCAAGGTCTCTAATCAATAGGATGGGTCCTTCCACTTCCTGGACCACAGCCAACCTCTCATGCCACTTAAGTGGTTTACTGACCCTAATATATGTCATGCAGCATGTGTTTCCCCTAGTAAACATCATATTCCACGTTAAAATGAAACATTTAAAATGCACATGGGATGTTAACTCTCTTCCAGAGAATATAATTTCAACTCCTTCTAGAAAATGAAGTCAATCTTGTTGCAAGAAAATTTGGCTTTCTAGTGTTTCAAGAAAAAGCTGAATCTTGATATTTATTGACTTGGTGATTTTACATTTCAAATATTCCTGTCACTGTTGAGTAATTATAGTATAATTTTTCCTTAAGAAAGCTTGGGGGTTGGGAATATGGGCATCTACTGTGTACAGGCATTATACATATTATACCTCATATAACAATTAACAGTGCCTTGCAAGTCAGCTGTCTGTACATACACTCTACAGGTGAGCAAGTGGGTGTTCTGAGATACTGAGTCACACAATTGATGAATGATGAACCAGAATGTCTGGTTGACCCTGTGTTCTTTCTACCATGTACCCTTCTCCTGCTGGAATTGAGAAAGGTGTACTTCAAGGAAGGACAGATAGAAATCTCTCTCATGCCTGAAACGCACCCCTTAGAGGTGCAAGACTTTTGGTTTTAAAGAATTTTCAGGCTTCAAGAAATCTCCAGAAAAATGCAAGTTTTAATTCTTCTAAACATTTGCACAGCCTTATATGCTTGATAAAAAAAGTTCTCTACACTCCATTTATTCTATTATTTAAGCAATGGTTTTTGCTCCTTCTTGATTATGTTTTAAAAATATCTTCATTATAATTTCTTATGAAAATTTATAAGAGTTGCCAGAAAGTCAAGTGAGGGTGACTTTAATAATGGTGTGGAATAGACAAATAATTCACTGTAATTAATAATTGATCAGTATGAAAATAGTCACAACATATGTGACTAAATAGAGTTTCTTTCTGTTATATATAAAGAGCTTGTATAATTTAATGAAAAAGAGCAATCCAATAAAATAATAAGCAAAGCTCATAAACAGGCAATTTTAAAGGAAGAAATAAAAATGACTAGTAAATATACAAGAAGATATTCAGCCTCCTTCTAATCAAATAAATGCAAATTAAAACAACAATATGGTTTTTGAATTACCAAATTGGCAAAGATTAAAAATGCTGATCTCTAGAGTTGGCAAGAACATGGAAAGGGATAAGATTTCTGCGATACCTATCATAGTTTAAGTATACATTTCCTTTGACCCAGAGATCCCACACCCAGGAATTTATTCTAACAAACAAATAGAAATATTTATTCAGGTATTCAAAGAAATGTTTAATAGTATATTAATTGTATTGTGGTTTACAAATTACATAAAATGGAAACAACCAAAGTGTTAATGAATAGGAGCTTGCTGAAATAAATTATAGTATACATATACAGTGGAAAACTTTGAAGTCATTATAAAGTAGAAGGTAGAATTCTATATATCTACAGTATATTTTTGAGTTAGAAAATGAGTTTGCTGAAGAATTTACATTTTTTACCCAATTTATGTCAATGCAAATGGCTTTACCTACATACTGCCACACCTATCCTTTAATGTAGCAGTGATGGAGCTTTATAAGAAAGAGAATCTTAAATTTGGCATACTATTGGTTCCTTGTATAGCACTGCATATAAATGTGCAATCAGATCAGTAATTTGAAAAAACATTTGTAAACAGAGTAAGGATGTTATATGCAAGAAGCTCAGTAATTCATTAAAAACTTGTTGACTTGAGGTCATTGCACATTATTATCTGAGGATGGGTGACTCCAAGGAATACTGAAACCATGGAATGATTCTCCAAACATGCAGGTGGCATGTATTGAATGACTCCAAGTTTGATTTATCTTTTCTTTAATTTCTTTATCATGTTGTGAATGTTGTTGGATGAAAAAATATAAATTAACACTATGACATAAATGTTACTCAACTTTAAATAATTGCTCTTCAAATTCATAATAATCCATTTGAGAAAAACGTTAGCCCGAAATCTCTCTTAAAGCTTCTTTGCATCTTAGTCAGGGTCAATTTAGGCAGAGACTTATCACAGTCATGCTCAAATAATCTGATCCTCTAGAGATATTTTAGTTATGCTACACTATTGAAAGTAATGAGCTCAATGCAATAACTTCACTTAGCCCAAGAAGTAAATACATTGTCTGGAAAAACACTAATTGACAAAGGAGTAGGAATTCACTGTACCAGGAAGGACAGATACTCTGTAGTGCCCTTGATGCCCTTGGCAGAAAATGGCCTTTTTTTCCCCATGTCTGCAAAACCTGGATGTAGATGCCATTGAGTGGTATCTTTTGACTTAAACCTAGAGCAAAAATCCCTTCCCCTTGCCCCAGATTTTCTCATATAGTCTTAGGGATTTAAAGTCATCTTAGGTCTAAATATATTCGCCTAGTTTTGGTCCAGAAAATGGTCACTCCAGCCAAGCCTAAGATGAAATGGTAAAAACTGGTTCACAATTACACAGTTCCAGCAAGCTTTCAAAGGATGCCCAATGATCAGAGGTATTGTGATTTAGAGTTGAAAATGGGAGCACAAAAAGTTCTTAAATGGGGATGCACAAAAATGCCACTTCAAACACTGCCCAACACAAACAATAAAGAGAAAAGAACAATAAGCCAATGTGAGAAACATATCAGTATACATGGCTGCCTCGTTGAACCCAAGGCTCCCTTTAAGGAGCAGCAAGCTGGGGAAATAGCAGCAGGATTTGGTCTAGTCATACACAGTCTGGTTTGTGGGCTGTTAGTCATATGATGTGGTCTTTTTGGTAACCCCCACTCCCAAAGGCAGGACACAATGTTACAATACACTGTTATACCTTTCAAACTGGTGTTTATTTTCTAATCATTGCATAACACTTACATGAATAACACATACCAAGTTTTGAATGGTAACAGGCAAACCTCAAAACCTCCAAGAGTTGGATATGCCTTCAAAAGTCCAGCTCTTCAGCTGAATGAGTCATAATCTCTTTGATCTAACATCTGGAGTGGCAGCCTCTTTAAGGATCTGATTCCCTATATACATTCACAGGTTTTCCCACATAACAAAGAGTCATCCTTAGACACACATAGGCTAAAAGTGGTACAGAATTTCAGAGTCTAAGCTAAAATGAAAATTTGTATTTTCTTCAATCATGATTTAGCCTTTTGTTTTCACTTTAAAAAACAAACAAACAGGTTAGCTATCTTTTATCGCCATAGTCCCTACATATCATATAGGGCTTGTACCTAGCAGACATTAAATAAATACTAATGAAATGGAAGGAAAGAAGGCATTTATTTAAGGGAGTTGGGACTTTACTATCTGGTCATATCTTAAATTCTCAGATTTCCTGTAGCATGAGTCAACTACCCACTTGGTGGACACTAGAAAATTTCAGTATTTAAAAATAGGATGGGGGCATTTCTATTTCTCCTGCCAACAAAAACCCTGAGATGGTGACAACAGAAAAGAGTAAAACATAAGTTCAAGGCTAAATGAAACAAGTGTAATGAGCTAGAAGTTGCAGCTTCTGAACTGTAAAGGCAAACACACTGCAAAGTGGAGCACCAGACCAGAATTCTACAATTCTTGGATCCACAAGGGGAGAGATTTTGAATAGAAAGGACATTCATTTTCAGGTGCCTTCCTAATATACCAAACAAAATCTATCTGGTGATAAAAATGGAATTTCAACAATCATATGTCAGTATTCGTGAGTCTCCGCCCTTCTCTTCTCTGATGGACTTCTGGCCACCCTCATATTCCTCTTCAAGAGCAACTAATTAAGTCAATAAGTATCTGCTGAGCCATGGATATGTGCTGTCTTTGTGTGGGGATATAAGCTGTGAGCAGGATAGTCATGAGCTCTGCCCTGAGGAGCTGATGACCTGAAGAAGGGATCTGGGCTTTTTCTTGGCTTCTCTCATT
Source organism: Cabassous unicinctus (assembly GCA_029593785.1). Taxonomy (NCBI): domain Eukaryota; kingdom Metazoa; phylum Chordata; class Mammalia; order Cingulata; family Chlamyphoridae; genus Cabassous; species Cabassous unicinctus. The sequence goes on from JAQZBX010074826.1 coordinate 7,161, forward strand.
TGTATTCTGAAGACCAAGCCCTGTTGGCTGCCAAGGACATCCACTCTTCTTTCCTGTCCCTGTGCTGTCTCCTTGGGGATGGCTCCTATTGTTGACCATATCCACCAGATACATTGTCACCCTGCTGGTGACCATCACTGTCTGCTCCAAGGCTGCCTGTGCAGCCATCAAAGATGTGGATGACCATGCCCAGATCACCGTCTGCTGAGGATTCCGAAGCCACTGCTGTCATCTCTCGTTGTGCAGATGTTGCCAGCACCCATACTGCTGACAAATTACTCTCCAAGGTCCACAGTTACTTTTACAAACAGCACTAGTTCTTACCTCTTTGATTAAGGCAAGTCACAGGACATTCTGAGTGACAGACATTACTATAATCAAAATTACCCTACCTTCCAACACTCCTCTGCTTTGGTTGAATTAAACATTTATCTCCATGGCCTCCGCAGCCTGAATTCCCTGCTGCAGGCATTTTTTCCCTTGCAGTTGGCATCTTCTGCTTTTGTGGGCTCAGTATACCTTCCCTCTCTGTTGGCCACAATACCCTTGCTTCATTTTGGGAACCCATCTCCTCTTTCCATGTGGAGAAAGGGCCCCACAAACCAGACATGGGCAGTCTAGACATCCAGATGCTCTGGCAATATGATTGGTTCAATATAAGCTCATGAGTCAAATCATATACTCATTCATCCAACAAATATATATTAAGTTCCTACCTTGTGCCAGGGGCTGAGGGGTAAACAGTGAACAGCAGTCCTGCTCTCAAGAAAGTAAGGGAAAAATCAGGGGGAGAATATACATGCATATATTATATATATCATTTGCATATTATGTATAACTCTATCAGGTGGTAACCAGTGTCAAGAAGTAAAACAGGGAAGTGGATGTAACTCAAGTGGTTGAGTGCCCGCTCCCATGTATGAGGTCCTGGATTCAATCTCTGGTATCTCCTGAAAAAAAAAAAAGAAGAAGTAAAAGTAAGGTAAGCAGACAGAGAGTAATGAGCAATACTGGTGATACTCTTTGATAAAGAGTGGTCAGCAAAGGTCTCTTTGACAATATGACCTCTGTGGTAAGATGGAATGAAGTGAAGGAGGGGGTCATATGGAGATCTGGGGAAAGAGCATTCCAGGCCAAGGGACCAACAAGTTCAAAGGCCAGGAGATAGGGTTGCACCTGACATCTTCAAGCAACCCCAAGGAAATGAGTGTGGTTGGAGCAGAGTGAGTAAGTGGGAAATGACATCAGAGATTGGAGGATCCAGACCATATAGAGTCTTGTAGCCACTGGGAAAGGCTTTGGGGTTTCTTCCAAGTTGGATAGGAAGCCACTGTGGAAGACTGAGTGGAAGAGTGACATGATCTGACTTTTGGAATCGTTACACTCTGACTGGAGTGTAGTAAATAGACTGAACGGGGTCAACGGGGAGGTGAGGAGTCCATTTGGGGGTGACTGAAGTAATGCAGGTGAAGATGATGATAGCTTGGATCATGGTAGTAGTAGTGGGTTGGAGAAACGTGATTGGATTCAGAAGTTGTTAACAGATTGGATGTGAGGTGGGAGGAAAAGAGAGTTGAGGATGACTCCAGGTTTTTGAGCCTGAGTAACTGGAGAAATGGAGTTAGTTGTCTCTAATTGGGATGTGAAAGTCTGATGGAAAAACAGGTTTGTAGAATAAGATCAAAACTTTGCTGACAGACGTGTTGATTTCAAGATGTCTATTAAACATCCAGTGGAGGTTTTGATTAGGCAACTGAATATTTGAGATTGGAGTAAAGGCTGCAATCTGTACTGGTGATGTAAAGCTAGGAGTCCTCATCACATAAAGCCATGGGACTAGGTGAGGTCAACTAGGACTGAGCATTACTTAATAAACTCTTCTGAAGGACTCTCAGCATACAGAACTAAAGAAATGATGAGGTGAGAGTGTGGCAAAAGAGTTTGGGCAGGAGAAGTCAGTAAGAAGGATACCCAGAAGGCCCAATGAGTGAAGTCAATCAAAGAGCAGGGAGTAAAAAACTGTCTCAAATGTTGTCCATGCATCAGATAAAATGAGGCTAAAAATTTACTGAAACTTGAAGACTAAGTTTGTCAACATGAGATCATTGGTCCAGTGAACATTTCATATGTTGTCCAAACTGGGACACTTTTGAGAGTGAAAGAGGATTGTATTAGTAATCTATCACAAACAAATTATCACAAAACTTAGTGGCTTAACCCAAAAAGACACATTTATTATCTTATATGTTCTATGTGGGTCTGGAATTAGGGAGTAGCTTTTCTGGACAGTTCTGGCTCAGGATGTCTCATGAGATAGCAATCAGATATTGACAAGGATGACCACCATCCAAAGTCTTTACTGGGGCTGTATGAGCTGCTCCCAAGGTGGCTCACTCACATAGCTGGCAAGTTAGCATTGGTTTTTGGCAGGGGCCTTAGTATCTCCCAACATGGGCCTCTCTTTAGAGCCACTTGAGTGTTTCCACAACATGGAAGATGGATTCCTTCAGAGCAGATTATGCAAGAAAGCTAAGCAGCAGTGGCAATATCCTTTACAATCTGGCCTCAGAAGCTACGCATCATCACTTCCACAATCCTATTGGTTACACAGGTCAACGCTATTCAGTCTGGGAGGGGGTGGCAAGGAAATGCGAATAGTAGGAAGCTAGCCATCCTCTAGGATGGCTACCATAGGGTGCTATTAATAATTAGTAATAATTAGTAGTAATTATTATAATTAATGATTATGCCAGACAATAGACAAAGAATGGTGCCATATTGGCCAAACTGAGATACACTGTCATCCTAGCCTTTGATGATCTTGAGTAGAGCAATTTTAGAGGGGAAAGTGAGAGAAATGAAAGTCACACCAGTGAAACAAAATCTCACACCATTTGCCCAACCATTAGATTAAAAAGGAACTCTTTTTCCATCTCTTTCTACTAGTCTCAAAGCTGGTAGAATGATGAAGTTAAAATTGCTGATGAACACTTTGCCATTAACTTGGGACTGAAAAAATAAAGCCAACCGAAGCTCAAGTAGAGTTGAGAGATGGAGAAAAATCCCCAGTAACATTGAGCACCTGCATCCAGCCAAGCCTAAAGCTTACATTAATTGGAATGATCATTGCAGCCACCTCTCCTTTCCCTTTAAAAAATATAAATTAGGTTTATGAAATTTACCACCAAAAGGCTCCAGATTAAAGCCTCCTTTATTTCACTAAATTCTTGTTGAACAAAATTCACTAGCCTACCAAACATGTTCAGGTACATTTGAGTACAGAGTTAGCATAGCTTAAATTCTCTCTGGTCTTCTTGCTACACCAAGAAAGGTCCTTTCAGAAATTTAATTTTAACTCTAATTTACACTAGCATCCTAACTGAAGCTTCTGATTATAAGTTGGATTTTATATGTAAAAGTACATATGGACATTGAGCCGGCACTTGTATTTGAGCAACCAACAAAAGTCAGTCTTCAAGATGGGCAATGCTATAGCTACTTCTTTAGAAACGGCTTTACTCCCTAAAAATAGGACTCTTCCTTAAATCGATCCAGTGGCATTAGCCTTGTCCCAAAAAGTGCTGTGAACAGAACAACTGGACCCCCCATCCAGAACCAAAGTGAAGTTCATCTCTTTAAAGAAATAAGTCTGCTTTCAACTTGTGTGCTAGTTACTTTCTCTTGTCTTATTTTCTAACCTCCCTTCGAGGTCTTGTTTCCTTCAGTCATCTAGCAAGAACAGAACTGGATTGTCATAAGGCCTCTCAGGATTTATTCTGCATAGAATATTCCTATTTGCATTTGAAAAAGTTGACAACTCTATAGGTAGGGGGGCATAGAAGAGAGACTAGAGGTGATTAGATAAAGATGGTGGTGGCTGAAATCAAGCTGTGGGGCTCTCCCCTGCATTACGGGTACCCCAACCTGCAGAGTAGGGATTTTCAGCCATCTGGAGGTTTCCGCAGACTAGTGTCTATTTGTACTGCACATGCAAGAGACAGGCAGAACTGAGCTGTGCATGCAGAAAATTGAATGTGTCCATTGATCCGGCAAGTCTGAATAAATTCTTGTTCTTGTTAGCACAGTAATTAGTCCTTGGGGTCACTGGAGCATTGAAACAAGGCAGCTTTGGTTGCCACTTATCTTACGCCCCCATGTTACCCAAACACAAAACCCATCCAGATTGGGACAGAACAAACCTCCTTAACTTTCAATCACCACCTGCTTCAAATTAGGAAATGGGCTGAGGAGAGGGAGCAGCCGGGAGGTGACATTTAATTTCAAGCTCTCTCCGCTGCTGCCACTCAACATTAGCTTTGCCCTTTCAAAGAACACAAACATTTTCTGAGCATCTACTTTATGTGAGATGCTTTCTTATATGTTATCTCATTTAATCCTCACAAGTAGGATTTTATAACAGCCTCTCTTGAAGAGGCAAAGCCCGCAAGGAACATGTACATAAGGTAGAGACATTGGCAATGGCCAAAATGTTCTAGTGGTAAGAACCCAGAGCCAATAACCTGCAGAGCCAAGACGCAATCCCAGTTCCAACAATGCCCTTGATGTCTGGCCTCAAGAATACCATTTGTGCCTCATTTTGCCTTCAAATGCAATGCACAACTCTACGATAAGCAGAGGATTAGTGATATGTTAAATGTAACACTGTGAGCTTCTTTAAAGAAAGGTGTTTCGAAATACATGGCATGCTAACTATTGAGTAAATAGGAATTTCACACTCAGATTTACTCAGTGGGGGTGGGCAGGATGATGTGACTTGAGCCCACTGCTGTCTCCACTCCAGCTGGCATATTCAATCAGTGTTTGTTTCATCATATTAAATGAAATTTGTTGAGACATGATAGTTCACTTTAATAGCATACATTCTACAAGGGGGAAAAGCATATCAACATGCAATTCTTAACATGCTATTTTACCCCTCAGTAGCTCACAACATAGGACCTGCCCTAACTTTCCCCCAGCCACATTTACAGAGAAAAAAGATACGGTGTCATTTCCTCTTTTGAATGTTAGTTTCTCCACCTTGAAGAGAGTTTCTCAACCTCGACACTACTAACATTAGGGCTGGATAATTCTGTAGAGCTGTCCTGTGCATTGAAGGAAATTTAGCAGCATCCCTGGCCTCTGCCCTCTAGATGCCAGTAGCACTGCCTCAGGTATGATCCAAAAAAGTTTCCAGAATTGCCAATCCCTTGGGGAGAAACATCACCCTGATTGACAACCACTATCCTGGAAGATATATAATGATGATATATGATATATAATATGAAGATAAATAATACCATATTTGAGTTAGAAGATGTAAAAAGCTTAGTGATTAGTTGATGATCACTCCATTTCATAGATGAAGAAACCGAAGCCCCAAGAAATTTGGTGACTTGTTTCAGATAACCGAGCTGATAAGTCACACAGCTAGGATTAGGAACCAGGTCTTCTGACTACTCCCTGACCATCTTATCTAGTTCTCAGGAATGGTAAAGGGATTATAGTGTTATCTACATAATCATATTAAGAGAAAATAAATGTCCCCTTGAAAGGAGCCCACTAAATCTAGATAGGTATTTTCCAGACCTATAGGCCATATCTGAGTTCCTCTGAAGTCATGTTGATATAGGCAAAACAACCCTTCATCAATTTTCACACTCCTCTACCCTCAGCACACACACACACACACACACACACACTGAAGTCCCTGGAGAGGTAGAACTATTTCCAGGACATATAATCATAGAATGCCCTCCAAGTTTGGACATTGTCATATCTCTAACATGCACATCTTAAGACAACCCAACACATGGGTCTAAGGTGATGAATGAAGCAAGTCAGTCCCCAACCACTGTGGTCTCCCCCCTTAGCACACCTTGTCTAGAACATGCCATCCCCTATCATTCACCAAACTCTAATTCATCTTCAACCTAAACTCCTAAAATGGTACCTACTGTGAGAAGATCCAAACCCCCCACATTTGAACACTTTAATTCAAGAATCTCCACCAACTTCTTGGCCTTGCTCCAGCATCTCTAGACAATCTTCTGAAAGAGAGAGAGAGAGACAAAGAAGTAGAGAGAGTATGAAAGAAGTTTAAAATATTAGAAGTATGGCATACTTCTAAGTATGGCATAATTAGAAATGGCACCCAGGGTATTTATTCAGAATATAAGATGTGACCATCGAGTAGTACGATGGATTATCACATATGACTTACAGGTCTCATTTCTTATGGTAACTACATATTTCAAATGCTGTCCTTTGGGCTTGAAATTCCCTTCCAACTTTTACCTATCAAACCACAGTTCAGAAACATTCATTTTGGAGCCTTGCTAGGTTGAACTATCGGCACCAAAATGGCTGTATTTACTGGGGTATTAAAAGGAGACATAGCCTCACTTTTGGTGGTGGCCTAGTGACCCTCTCTGGCCTGTCCCATTTGCATAGTTTGGTTAAACACAGACAGAGGCATAGGGCTGTGTATGGTTTCCCTCAGTCCAGCCCATCAGTGCAGGCCATGGCTGAGTCCAGTACTACTGAGTCAGGGTTTACGTGGATTTAATGCAAAGTCAGATATTTACCGTGTTGGGATTACAGCCTGTGAATTAGTCAGTGGGCAAGTATTTTCTAAGACATGTACAGGACTCCAATGCTGTTACAGAAACTGAACGGTCCTCCTTATAGCCTGCCAGATAGCAGGGTTTTTCCTCAGTTAGAATCCAGAATGAAAATTTCCCAATCAGGTGTAGACTCTGGGATTGGAGAAAGTGTACTTATGTCCCCTGGAACATGCCCAGTGAAGAGTGACAGACTTCAGAGGCCATTCTCAAAAAACTTTCTCTCCTGCCTTCTTTAGGTTAGTATGACTCTGTTTGCAATAAGGTCCTGAGAAGAGGCCACCGGTAAGCAGCTTATTGCCCCATGTGTTCTTCAAACACATGAAAAGCAAAACCAGGACTTGATACTTTCACAGTTGCCTTCTGCTTACAACAAGCCATCAAAGGCAGTGCCTCCAGGGTTCATCAAACTGAGCCAGAATGTGCTTTTCCTGGTGAAAGCTGGGAATTCTAAGACTGCCAAATCATTTTATGTCCTATATACTCGACACTTTCTCCTTGCTGCCTTTTCTTGTATATTGCTTGGTACAAATACCAGAATTATACTTGAAATACTGGAGAATCCATAATTTTAAACCACTTTGTTCAAAGGGACCTGCTTATAGTCCTCTCATTTAGCTCAGAGTGCTATCATAACTCCAGGGAAACTTCAGGATTATTAATCTAGAACATAGCTACATTCAGTGTCTTCTATTCTTGAATTTTTTCCCATGCTATGACTAACTCTTTTCTTGATGTCTCAATAAAGTTTTTGAGCCAGTTATTTTCTTCAGCATTTTGAAGCCCTTAGGGGAATGAGCCCTCAGAAGGCAGTGCTTTTTTTTCATATTCAGTAGCCTTTGTGATCAGCTATTGTTAGACCAACAGGCTAGTTTATCTTGGCAACAAACCCTTTTTTGGTAGAAGGGAAAATGTTTAT
>JAQZBX010074827.1:0-14695 GCA_029593785.1 Cabassous unicinctus
ACCTTATTCTAGAATTAGGAGCAGAAAGTATTTTTTTTCTTTAAGTTTAAAATACTTCCCATGGTTCTTTTGCCAAGTGAAGGGTTGTTATCACTGAAAAAGGGGAAACACTTTGGGCTATAAGCACAGAAAAGAGTGAGCCTTTAAATAGCTGAGTCTTCACCAGAACAATAAACTGGTTAAAAAAAAAAAAAAAGGAAAGAAACATTTCATGTCTCGTCTTTCACTGACTGTGTATGTGATTTGAGCTTTGGTGGTTAAACATTTGCATCTTCATTCCTGAGTCAGGCCCTAGTGCTGAATTTTGTGAAGGTTCAATTAAAAAGTCCCTCATTGACCTCACCTTCTTCCAGGAGGTTGTCTCAATACCTAAAATGCCCAAACCTTTGGGTACTTGCCCAGAAAACATTTGATTTGATTTTACATCAGTACTCTAATGGAAGCCAAAGAGAGAGAACTGACTGACAGCAGCCTTTAAGGCCAATTTTGAAGCAGGCCAGAGTGGATTTCTGGAGCTTTAGTAGGTAACATTCTTATTCCTGTTTGACAGCTTGATTCAGATTAAAATTATCTTGCCACTTTCTGACCTGAGTGTACTATTTTCCTTTTTCACTGGCTGCAGGATAAGAGTCAAGCCAGGATCCAGGGGCATGTGCCAGGTTTGGAGACCATACATGGGGCTGTTCCAGGAAGCCCTGTGGGATAAGCCCAAGGCATCAGCCAGCAATAATTGACTGAAAAGAGCAGGACAGGGTATTGCCTTCAGAGACAATCTCTATTAAACATTCTGACCAGAAACAAAAGGAAGAAACACATATCCCCTCAGATCCTGAGGGAGAAAATGAAGCGTCTGTTGCATGAATCAGAAGAAGAAATCATGGTTACCCTGGGGTCCTCTCCCATGCTTTCCCCAGATAAGGCTAAGGCAGATACCATGTGTGGCATCAAAAACAAGTCCTCATGTTCTGCTGGATCCTTACCAGAGGACAGTTCCCTCCCCGCTTGCTGTGGGTCAGTAGCTTCAGCCACTGGTGGGGATAGAGATGGGGGCCCAGTCCAGCATTGCAGCTTTGGGCAACAGGCCAATAGCCAGCTTCCTCTGGATTCCACTGCCTGTGTGTCAGGGCCTGATTCTCAGGACCTCTCAACTGTCAACATTACCATGAGCTGTCAAGAGCCCTCAGAGAAGAACCAAACCAAGCCCTTTTTGTCCAGAGGTCCTAGCCAAAGCTGCAGCTGTGAACAGCGAGAGCCTTTGGGGGATGTAGTGGAATATATCATCAAAGAGCTGCAAGGCATCAGTCGTCTCCAGACTGAGATTGCTGAGCTGCAGCAGCACTTGAGCCAAGTTTGGGGTTCTGTGGATGTGGTCTCTAGCTGTGTAGACTCAGTACTGAGTGAAATAGAAGGCTTGCAGGTGGGCAGCAGCTCCTTGGCCAAGGTGTGTGTGGGAGAAAAGGCCCAGGAACCCCATTTAAACAGACCCAGTGAGGAAGCCATTCTGTATCTCTATGGACTTCCAGAACAAGATGGGGAAAATACCATGGAGCTGGTAGACTGTTTCCTGGCCAAGCACCTCTGTATTAACGGCATACAATGCAATAGATACATCAAAGAGGCTTATAGAGCAGGCAAAACCCCTGCCCCGAGGCCCACTGTTGTGAAGCTTGCACATCTAGAGCATAGAGACTTCATCTTGCAGAAATCAATCCTCTTGCAGAGTGTAGGGGTCCAGATTGCCACCAGAGAAGAACCAAGCTGGCCACAGGATTATAAGAATCCCCAAAAGGAGTCCATGTCACATTTGCAGCAACAACTTCAGGACCATAGTTGGAATTCTTTAAACCAGGATGAACAAGTTCTTCAGGTGGAAGCAGTGGACAGAGGACCTATTACAGAAGCATGTAAGTTGAGGGTTCAGCATCAACATAGAGACCCTCATGCCCCTGAGGAGCAAGGTCTTTGCTTCCTACCCAAGAATAATTTAGCAGAGCAAACTGAAGTTCCTAAGCTTGAGAAAGAAGTAAAAGGAACATCAGGAATAACCCATGTTATCAGTGGCACCTGTGGTGAACTCTCAGGAAAAGCAGCTTCTCTGTCTACTTTCCATCAATTTGAGGAACCTTCCCTAGTTTTAATTTCAAAAGAGGAGGATTCTGGGAAATCCCAGTATTTCAAACAGTGCAGCCAAGGACTTGAAGCATGTAAAGTAGCAAAAAGAGAAAATGACTGCAGCAATAAAAGTGAGTCCATCACCTGCCTGTCACTGTCTGGGTTGCTGAAGACAGAAAGAATAAATGCAGAGGACATGATCCTGGGCTGTGAAGCTGGACTTGATATTCTGAGCTCAAAGCAGCTTGAAGACCTTTTGACAGACAAGTCCAGAAGGTTTGCAACTCTAAGCTGTGACAGTATGATGGAGGAAATTAACATAAGTCCTGAGTCTTTCAGTGACATGGTTCATATTGATCTGAATGAAGAGGAGGAATGTGCTGCTCAGGTCCTTAAGGATGCCTTTGACAAGTCTTCTTGTGTCCTGAGTGCCTCGCAGGATGAAGATGTGGAAATCAAGTTTTACACAAGTAAACTGGGCAGAGCAATTCATCACTTCCGTTCAGCTCTGCAGGGTGTGTTTCAGAAACTGGAGAACAGTGGGTCCATCAGCCCTGAAGACCTGGAAAGCAATGAAAGTGGTTCCCAGTCAGAAAACAGTGATAGACTTCTTGGGACAGTGAGCTCAGAGGGTGCCCATGATTGCTCAGTGGAGAGCCCTGGAAGTCAGGGGAGTGGGAGCTTGCTCAGTGTGGACTCTGGCGGAGTGGGCATCTCCACACATAGAGACCAAACCCCTCAGGACCCCAGCAAACTGTCTCTTGCTTCTGATAACTCACCTCTTGCATATTCATTGCCGGGTTTTGCTCTGGCTCCATATCTGGGAAGCGACATGTTTGCCAGGCCTGAATCTCCTAAGCACGTTAGACTAAGCCTAGAACAAGTGTGTGCAGAGACCATCTACCTCAACAAGTGTATCAACAATTTTAAAAATGTTCTAAGAGAGGAAAGACTGAGGCAGAAAAAACTGTTACATGAGCTAGTACAGAAGGCAAACCATCTTTCAATAGAAGACATGCGCTCAGGTATTCTGAGATTCTATTTAATGGGGTCCCAGCTGATTGGGTGTGGCCTCCATCTGGTCAGCATGAGACCCGGTTTGGTCGTGAGTTACGCAAGGTGATGGAGAGGTCCACAACTTGAATCAGTCTAAATTATTCTAGTACAGATTTTAGAATAATCCTGTGGCGATGTCAGTGAAGGAGGGTTCTAAAGGAACAGGAAAAAAGTTCCTGTTCTCAGGGAGCACCCAGTTTTTTGGGGGGAACTACAGAGAGTATCTTTTTAAAAGAGGTGGGAACATCTGGGCAAAAATAGTTTAGAGCTATAGGACTTTTAGGCTCTTGAGACTAAAGTAGGTGTGGGGTTGGGAAGCAGGAATGGGGGATACAGCATGTTTCCTCAGGGATACTAGAGGTACTGAGAAAGAAACGCACATTGGTGGAATGGATGTAGCTCAATGATTGGGCACCTGCTTTTTGCATGTACAAGGTCCCGGGTTCAACCCCTGGTACCTCCTTTAAAAACAAAAACAAACTGACATTGCATTTTAAAATTATTCTCTATGGATTTCTTTCTCTCTTTTTTTTTTTTCTTTTAGTTTTATATTTTGAAATAATATCAAACTTACAGGACATTTGCAAGATTATATAAAAACAATACAGAGAACTCCAATATACCCCTTACCCAGATTTACCAACTTTTAACATTTTGCTGCATTTGTTATATGATCCATATTTTCCTCCCTCCCACCTTCCTCCACCTACCTACTTATCTCATCTATCTATTTTCTAAACATTTGAGAGTAAGTTGCAAATATCATGCTCCTTGAGCACTTAATTCTACGTGTGTATTTCCTAAGAACAAGGATATTTGCTTATATAACCACACTAAGTACAGTTATTAAGTTCAAGAAATTTAGCATTGATATAAAGCATATAGTCCATATTCCATTTTTTTAAGTTGTCCCAGTAATGTTCTTTTGGGCATTTCCTCCTCCATTATTAGATCTAGTCTAGAATCATGTATTGCATTTAATTGTCATTGTCCCTTTAGTCTCTCTCTCTTTAAATTGTAGTAACATAAAATCTCCAATCTCAACTACTCCCAAGCATACAGTTCAGTGGGATTAATTACATTCACAGTGTGGAGCTACCTTCACCACCATCTATTACCCCAACTTTTCCATTCCCCTAAGTAGAAGCCCTGTACCCATTATGCATTAACTCCCCATTCCCTCTTCCCTCTGCCACTGGTAACTTGTTTTATACTTTCTGTCTCTATGAATTTGCATATTCTAGTTATTTAATATCGCACAATATCTGTTCTTTGGAGTCTGACTTATTTCATTCAACATAATGTCTTCAAGTTTCATCCATGTTGTAGCATGTCCATGGATTTCTTGCTGAGATGATTGCCATTTCCTTAGCAACTATAGGGCATCTTCGCCTCATGGGCTACTGTGGTGAAGAAGACTAGGCCTGTCTTCTTCCTAGTATGGACTTGCCTACACCGAACCTTATTTCTGACTTGGAGCTGTCCAGGGGCTCCTTATAGTGCCTACCCAGCCCGGGGAGCCTGCCCCTGCCCTCCATGGGTCATATTCTTGTTCTTCCTTCTCTAGCTCGAGGCTGTTTGCCTAAGAAATGGAGAATAGAGTGGTTTTTTACTAGCCCCCTCCCCCCCAAAAAATAAAGAAAATTGGGGTTATGAAGTTCTATGCAGTATGGAGTTATGTAGCTTTAAAGTTATTTCTCCCAATCAAAATTAAATTTATCCCAAAAGCATATGTTGTATTCTTACAGTTTTAAATATAAATTGGGTTGTCCTCTTATGTTTATAACCTGATTATTCTTCCTAATGCATAATTAAAATTATGAAGCATATTGTTGTATTGGCAAAGGTGTGAGGGAGCAGGTACTTATACATTGCTGGTGGGATGGGAGTGTAAATCGATATAACCTCTAAGGAAGGGTGTTGGTAAAAATTTATCAAAATTATAAATACATACCCTTTGAGCCCTCAACTCCACTTCCAGGAATGTATCTTGCAGATAATATTTTCACATGTGGGAATGACATATGTGCAAGGCTATTTTTGAAGCATTGTTTTTAATCGCAAAGATTGGAAACAACCTAAATGTTTGTTAAGAAAGACTGGTTAGGAGAACAGATGTAGCTCAAGCAGTTGAGTGTCTCTGCTTCCCATATATGAGGTCCCAGGTTCAATCCTTGGTACCTCCAAAAAAAAAAAAAAACTGGTTAAGCAAATTATTGACCCATCCAAAAAATGGAATGTAATACCATGTAGCTATAAAAAGGAATGCAGTAGCTCTTTATGTCCTGAAATGGAAAGATATCTAATATATATTGTCATGAAAAAAGCAAGATACAGAACAGTATTTTAAGATGCTATCATTTGTATAAAAGGGGAAGGGAAGGAATATACATAAACACATGCTCGTAAGTGTCTGCTTGTCTATATACAAAATGTCTCATAAAAGATACATAAACTGATACATGGTTGCCCATGGGGAAATGTGTTAGGTGTCTGGGAGAGAGGGATGGGAGGGAGATTTTTCATGGTATACACTTTTGTCTTTGTTTGACAAAGGGCTGCCGATGCAGTGTACCAGAAATGGGTTGGTTTTTATAATAGGAATTTTATTTGGGGTAAAAGCTTACAGTTCCAAGGCCATGAAATGTTCACATCAGGGCACCATTAGACATGCTTTCTCACCAAAGTCAGCTACTGACTGATCCTGGTGTCCTGCCTTTTGGTGAAGGTGGCGGCAGATCTCTGCCGAGGTCTTTCCATTCCCCTCCAGAATCTACCATCTCCTGGAGCTCAGTTGTAGGTAACCAGGCATAGAGCTTGTCTCTTTCTGGGCCTCCTCTCTCAGTCTCAACTGCTCCGCTTTCTTCCTGAGTTCACCTGTGGGCTATCAGGCATAATAGCTGGTCTGTCAGCCTTTAGCTGCTCCGTGGGTCCAGCCTCTTAGGGGGCCTTATGCTTTAAACTTTGGCTGCTAGCAACCCTCAAAGTCCACTCTAACATGTCAGGATCAATAATGGCAGAGCTACCTTTTCCTATGTCTCTCTCTGTGTGTCTCCATTTATATAAGACCAAGCAAAAGGGCAGAGACTCAACCTGAGTCATGCCTCACTGATGTAGTCCAATCAAAAGGGTCTCATACCCACAGGAATGGATTAGTTCAGAAACATAATCTTTTTCTTTTTGGGATTCATAAAAGAACTTCAAACTGTCACACCTTTTGTACTTTCTAGAATTTGAATCATGAATGTAACATCAAGTCATAAATTAAATTTAAAAAGTAAAAATTATCATTTCAAATATCCTTAGAGCTTCTCCTTACTGCTTATTTTTAAAAAGCCTAAATTCCTTCACTTGGCATTCAAGATCACTACTATTGGTCTCTAGTTTACATTTCTCAGCCTATCTCCCGTTGTCCCACTATGCTGCAGCCAAAGGGAAATTCTACTGTCTCACAAATTCACTGAGTATTATCTGTTATCAACACGTACAAATAAAAATGCTTCCTTCTAACATAATGTGCTGTGTTCACCATCTCAGCCTAGAAAAATCTTGCTCATTCTTCAACATATAACCACACCATCACTTCCTCTAGGAAGCCTTCTATAAGCCCTCAGCAGTAAAGGATTTCTTTCTACTGAACTCTGTAGCCCTTTGTTCTTCCCCCTGGGCATTTAGAAGAAACAAGAATCCATCTACCTCTTCTGTGAAAGCAATACCTCCTTACGAACTCCTTCTTAAACGTTGGTAGGAATTGATAAGATGTTAGCGCAGACATCAGAAGTAAGAATGCCTGACTCTTCATCTTGCGAAGGTCCCCTTCGGGGATGATGTACTGCTAGGCAACACAGGAACTTGTGGTGCTGTGGTAAGCAGGTAGTGCAGCGGCAGTGATAATGAGGAGAAGGAGGTTTTATGAATCATCAACAAGAAAGTAAGCCATAATTTTGAGTCCTAGCCAAGACCCAGTCTGGCTGAGAGCTGCAGAGATAGCAGTGGAGTGGGTACTGGGCAGTGCTGGGCCCAAGCCTGATTCCAACATCATTCCACAGAATAGAAGGAGTAGAGCAAGGTAAGCGCACAGGCCAGCCTCTCACCAACACACTCCTTTTGTTACAGAGTCAACGAGCGCAGTCACCCTAACCTGATAAAATAAATAATTTTAGCAGTAGCTGCTACCAGAATGCAGCATTTGAGAAATCGGCTTCCTTCTCTGCTCTGGTTGGAATCTTTTAGGTTTAAGCTTACTAGTTGTAGCTAATCATCAATTTGAATTCTTATTTTTCATCCATTTTTTTTTTTGTATGTACTAGGCATTGTTTTAAGTATTCTTGTGTATATTATATAAAATTCAATTCTTTCATTTTTACCACTCCACCAAAATAGCTTTTGTCAAGGCCACCAGATGACCACCATAATGCCAAATCTAATGGTCCATTTTCAGTTCTCCTCTTAATCAGCCAACAACTTAACACAACTGATCACTTTCTTTTTAACAGCTTTACTCAGTTATATGAATTACTATAAAATTCACTCTTAAAAACCTTTAAAATTTTGATCTACAACTCGGTGGTTTTTAGTATATCATGGAGTTATGCAACCATCTCCACTATCTAATTCCAGAACATTTTCATCACCCCATAAACTCCTTGCCCATTAGCAGTCACTCTCCAGTCCACCCTTCACCCCTGCCCCTTGCAACCACAAATCTACTTTCTATTTCTATGGATTTGCTTGTTCTGAACATACCATATATATGGATTCATACAATATGTGGCCTTTTGTGCCTGGCTTCTTTCACTTAGCATAATGTTTTCAAGGTTCATCCATGTTGTAGCATGTATCAGTAATTCATTTCTTTTTGTAACCAATTAATATCCTATTATATGGATATAACACATTCAAAAGTTGTGACATTTGGGTTGTTTCCACTTTTTGGCTATTATAAATAATGTTGCTGTGAACATTCATGCACAGGTTCTTTTGTGTGGAAATAGGTTTTTCAGATCTCTTGGGTACATACCTAGAAGTGGAATTGCTGAGTCATATGGTAATTCTATGTTTAAATGTTTGAGGAACTGCCAGACTTTTCCAAAATGGTTGCACCATTTTGCTTTCCCACCAGCAGTGTATTAGGATGCCAGTTTCTCTACCTCCTCACCAACACTTGTTACTGGCTGTCTTTTAAAATATAGCTGTTCCAAGGGGTATGAAGTAATATCTGATTATGGTTTGAATTTGCAATTGTCTTATAACTAATGATGGTGAGCATCTTTTCATGTGCTTATTAGCCATTTATATATCTTCTTTGGAGAAGCATCTAATTAAATCTTTTGCCCACTTTTAAATGGGGTTGTTTGTCTTTTTGTTGAGTTCTAACAATTCTTTATATATTCTGGTTATAAGTCCCTTAATAGATGTGATTTGTAATTATTTTTTCCCATTCTCTGTGTTGTTTTTTCACTTTCTTGATGGTGTCTTTTGACACTCAAAAGTTTTAAACTTTGATAAAATCCAATTTTCTATTTTTTTTTTTTCATCACTTGTACTTCTGGTGTCATATCTAACAAGCTATTGCCTAATCCAAGGTCATAAAGATTTACTCTTTTGTTTATTCTAAGGGTTTTATAGTTTTAGCTTTTACATTTAGGTCTATGATCCATTTTGAGTTAATTTTTGAATATGATATGAGGTAGGAGGTCCAACTTCATTCTTTTGTTTGTGTTTATCCAGTTGTCCCAGTACCATTTGTTGAAAAAACTATTCTTTCCCCATTGAATTGTCTTGGTACCCTTGTCAAAAATCAATTGACTATAAATATAAGGATTTGTTTTTGGACTCTTAGCTCTGTTCCACTGATATATCCTATTCTTATGCCTCAATTTCTTCTTTTAAAAGCAGTTTCACTTGACTTCCAGACACCTCTCTGCCTTGGTTCTACCCTGGCATTATTGGCCATTCCTTCTCAGTCTTCTTTATTAGCCCTTTCCCATCTCCCCCATCCTTTTGTAGCATCCCAGGACTCAATCCTGGTTGTTGTTTTTTTTATTCATAATCACTTCCTAGGTGATCTCTTCCAATCTCATGAGTTTCTGAGCATTACCAGATTTCTATCTCCAGCCTAGACGTCTTCCATGAATATCAGACTCCATATCTACTTAACATCCTCACTTGGATGTAAATAGGCATCTGAGATTTAACATATTTCAAAATCATTCCAAAGCCCCTGCCAAATCTACTTTTCCCATAGTCTTCCTTACCAGTAAATAGCAACTGCATTGTTGGAGCTGTTCAGACCCAAAGCTGTAGAGTTATTCTTGAGTCCTTTTCTCTCTCAACCTACACCCAATCCATAAGTAAAGTTTGCCTGTTCTACCTTTTAAAAAATCCCTGACTTACCACTTCTATCTCCACTGTTATCATTCTTCTCTAAGCCACCATTTTCTTTTCTAGTTTATTGTGGTAGTCTCTAACTGATGTCTCTTCTTCTACCCTTGTCCCTCTATAGTCTCTTCTCCCCACAGCAGCCAGAGTAATCCTTATAAAACACGAATCAAATCAGATAACTTCTTTGGTCAAAACTTTCCAATGATTTTTGTTCTCACTCATAACAAAGTCCAAAATCCTTACAATGCCTGTAAAGCCCTGTTTGAATTGGCACTCGATTGTGAACTTGCTGTTCCTCCATACCAATTGTGCTCTCACCTTAGGCACAGCACTTGCTGTATACTCTACCTGGAATACTTTATCTTAGAACTCCAAATAGCTTTCCTTGCTTATTTCCTTCAGGTCTCCAGTCAGATTTCACCTTATCAACGAGCCCTTCCTTGACAACCTTTTATAAAAATTTAATAGTAACTCCAGCACCATCACCAGGGAGCTGTATCTTTCCCCCTTACCTGAATTTTTCACCACAGCCTCTTATTATACCTGACACAGTATATATTTTATTTCTTTCAGAGAGCAGACTTTGAAATCAGAATACCTGTTTTGAATTTTGACTTTGCCACTTGTGACCTCTCTGATTTTCAGTTTAATCAATGCAAAATAGAGACAAAATACCACATAGAGTTGTGAGAAATAAATGAGCTTACTCAAATAAAATGCCAGACTCATAATAAATCTCAGTTAGTGTTAGCTATTATCATCATCTTCATCATCATCATTTGTCTGCTCCTTCCACTGGATTAGAAACCTCTCAAGATAAGGAACTCTGTTTCATTCACTGCTGCATCACCAGCATCAAAAACAGTACCTACTGTGCAATAGGTTCTCATTAAGCATTTATTTAATAAGTGAATCCCCACAATAACCCCGGGAGGTAACAGTTCTTGTCTGCTTTTTACAGATAAAGAAATACAGGCTCAAATAAGTTGAGTGCTTCAAGTCTTGACTCCAAGTACAATGGAGTTAAAATTATTTTATTGGGCATATTGGAGTGGGTAGTGGTAAGGAGATATGCCACTTCTTCATAAATGGACTGTCTTGTAAAAGTGAGATCATTCTTGGAGATTAGGAATTTTTTTGCAACGCAGGTGTTCTATAGACATATATAACTTAAACTGAAAACTAAATCTGAGTGGGAAAATCCTAAAGCATCCAGGAAGTTAACAGGCATATAAGTTTGATTCTTAACAAGAAAAATATATTTTATGTTTGTCCGGTGGGTAGGACAAACTAAATAGTTAGCATAGAGGTTCCAAGGAGTCTGGAAAATGGTACATGCTACTAGCTTTGGGCAAGAGACGCTTTCTTAGAAAAGCTGCTATTTTTCAAGTCCTGAAAATTTGCAGGTTCCTTTTACTATATTAAAAAATATTTTACTGAGCACATATTGGGCAATCAACAAATGCTAGGGAATATGCTAAACCCTCAGGCTACAGAGGTAAATAATATATTTAATTCTTTTTCTCAAGGAGTCCACAGTGTGCTAAAAGAGATGTTTATACAGGCAATTGCAATAGAACATCATAAATACTGTCATAAAAGCGTGCTTTGGGTACCATGGGCACACTGGGATAAGGCACCTAATTCTGCTTTTGGGAGGAAGGCAGATAAAAAAATCTTTACAGGGGCATTAATATTTGAGCTAAGACTTAAAGAATAAGCCTGAGCCCCTCCAGTAGACAAGAGAGATATAGGAGGAAACTTTGCATAGTCTCAGAGATGAAGTGGACAGTGTTCAGTAAAATTTGAATACAGGGCACATGAGGAGTAGAAAGAAATGGGTAGGGAGAATGGTAGGGAGAGTACAAATGTTGAATCACTTTATGTGCTGTAATAAGAAATGTGGAATTTATACCAAAGGTGATGGGGAGCACTTGATGGGATTAAGCAAAGAAAAAATGTGATCAGAATTTTGAAATAGAAAATGTGGAGGGTGGATAGGAGAGGAGCAGGTCTAATGGCAGAGAGATCAGTTTGGAGTCTCTTATTATAGCCCAGATAAGAGATGATGAGAGTCTGGACGAGTGCAGTAGCAGTTTGAAATGGACGGGCAGGAATGGATGCCTGAGATAGGAGGTAGAATATATAGGGATTTCCTGAATAGGGATGGGCCAGAGAGAGGGAGGAACCTCATGGTCTCAGGTATGGGCTATAGGAAGAAGGAACAATTTGGAAGAGGAAGATATGTTTACTGTTTAGACATGTTGAAATTGAACTAACCATAGACCATCTGTGTGATATCCAATAGGCAGTTTTGATATGTGTTGGAGTAAAGTAGGTATCCAAAGGTTAGGTATAACTGCTTTGAGAAGTGGAAGAGGGAACTTACTAGCAAAATGGGAAAGGCTTGCCAAGTGACACTGAGGGTCCAGGTGAAGTTAAAAATCTGCATATATTTGCTATGATTCTTATCTGTATAGTGGTGGGATTTTGTCAAGGCATGATGTATTAAGTACTGAAAGGAAGGATGAGCAGAATTTTAGGGCACTGGGAGGTTTTAACTCTTGCTTGGATGGGCATCAAGAAAGGCTTCCCAGAGCTGTGCTTTGGAGGAAGAATTGGATTTTACCCTGTGGAAAGGAGATGTGAAATGCTGTTTCAGAAACAAAATGAGTTCTGATTCTGCTGGAACAGAATAAGTAAATAAATACATGGAATTTTGAGTATGTGACCCATTTGGAAAACAATGCTGCTGTTGGCAGTTAGAGTGTAAGAAGTGTATATGGGGTCAGGAAGGAAATGGGGAGGGGAATTTTGAAATTGGGGCCAGATCATGGAGAACCTTGTCAAAAGATTCGGTTTCATTCTTTAGGCATTGTGGGGAGTTTGAGGGAGAGGCGACAGAAGGACACAAAGTAACTTGCACTTGACATATAGAATGTATTTAGATAGTGGAGGAGGAGAAAAACATTTCTAGTTTGAGTCACAGGGTCAGTTAAATCGTGCCTTGCATAATTTTATTATTCAAAGGGACTGAGTATTCTGGGGGAGGTGGGAGTAGATAAAGAACAGAAATGTCCCCATTCCAGGAATTATCTTTCTCATCTCACCCACCTTCCTGTAGCTGCACTGTTTTGAAGGATTTTTAGTCCGAGTTCATTGTTCTGTGAGAATAGGTGACCCATTGGGTCATCAGAAATAGCTTGAAAAATCAGAAACTTGTAAATTTGTTTCTTGTATTCTCTCTTCTATCTGTGATGTTATAATCAGTGAGTCTCTAAATGGAAGGGAAAAGAAAATGGAGGGGAGCTGACTGGCCCCGGTGGATGAATTTTCCTTACAGGAAGAAACCTGTGGGTCTATCCATGTATGGCCCAGAAGGCAAGGTAGTCTCTGAGAATAGCATAGGAGTAATATATGCGCTTTATTCTTCTTCCACTGTGGCTTGCTTGGGTCCTTCTGGAAGTGTTGGTTTCCTTTGGAGTATTGTTCTGAGTTTGACAGATAATCAGGCCTGTGATTGTAATTAGTGTCTTGTTGTCCAGGTCATGGTGACTTCTGTTAGTGCAGCAGCCATTTGATACCACAGGGCCTATAGTCCTTCAGCATTCTGGTCCTGGCCTTAACTAGGGCCTGTGAAAACCAGCCAGGGCTTGCTGGACAAACTCATGGCCAAGCCCACATTGAAAAAGGGAAAGGGCTCAGCCATCAGGCCTTTGGATTTTGAGGACTTATCCCAGATCCAGGGTGAGTTCATGTGCCCTCTGAGGAAGGGGCTCACTTTGTACTCAGCCAGCTTAGCTAGCCTGTTGAAGTGGCCCTTAGTAGCTGTGCTGTTTCTATGGCCTTGGAGGCTCTGGCCCTGGATGCAGGCTGCTTTGGAGAAGGGAAAAGAAAGACTGGAATCCCCAGGTAGACTTTGTCCTTTGGTTTGAGTAGCCCCTGGGATGTTCCAAACTGAAATGCAGGGACCAGCAAATAGAGGAGGTAATGATTCTGGGAGCCTGTCAGCCAGCCTCTGTGAACTACCCAGTTGTTGAGAGGATCACTCCTTCCCCTCCATGTCCCACTAGGTTTAGCCAGCATTTTCTTTGGGTTCCTTACTATGGACTGAATCTACTAACCTCTCTGCCCGTTTTTTCTGCTCTTTCTCTCCTTGCAGAAGGAAAGCGAGGAACCCTTCAGGTTGTGCCTCTAGCCCCTTTGGGCCCTTTTTGTTGTCTATTCTTCACCACTCCCTCCTAAGCATGGTGTGTGTGTGTGTGCGCGCGCGTGCACGTGTGCATATGTGCTTGATCTGTGCCTCTGAGCTTTGGCTCATGCAGACAGTATGTTTCTCCCAAAAGCAGTTTGTATGCATGTTCCATGCTAGTGTATGCTTCCTGCAGACATCCCTAGAGAACAATGTGCAAATATGTGTGTGCCAGCATGGTGTGCATTCAACGTAGCATGTATGTGCTTACACTTGTACTCAGTTTGACTACTCTAGACACTGTAATTGCCCTCCCCTGCTCCCTACTCTACAAAGTGTGTGTCCATTTTCTACCTACTGCTGCAGACTTGCATATGCTGTAAACCCTCACTGAGCCCAGCATGTAAGCATACTCTGTTTTTGAGAAGAGGAGTTGCTGTAATCATTTTGTGCCTCTTGCTTGGGGCCCTAAGTGTGAATGTGCTTTGTGGTTGTGGCTTCCTGGTCTCCCTTTGAGCACAAGCTTCTGTAGACCTGTTGTGTGGTTCCCCCATGTAAATGCATAGTACACTAATGTTCTGTGCCTGTGAGCACTGGATCTTGAAGACGGTGAGGGCTTGCTTTGCTATGATTGGGGGGCTCTAATGGGCTGTGAATTCTCCCCATATGGATGTATGTTCATGTTCTATAGCTAAAAGTACAGGATCTATGCTAGTTATGTTTATGAATGTATTTCCTATAGGTACTTTGCCTAGACCTTCTCCTACTCACTGGGCCCTCTTCAGTGCCCTGTGTGTGCATGCTGTGTGCTTGTGTGTGCAGGCTCCTGCAGACATGGGAAACCTGCTGAGCACAGTAAATGTGAATGATCTGAGCCTGTGAGCCCTGGCGCCCAAAGACTTTTTTTTCTTAAGCCCAGTAGTTTCTGGCAAACATCTAATTTCTGGGCAG